>JACXGJ010000151.1:0-26647 GCA_016801105.1 Esox niger
AACCAAAATAAACCACACCACTGTGGTAAAACACTCAACATAAATAGGTTCCCCAATTGGAGGCAATAACGAACACCTGCCTCCAATTGGGGAAACCAAAGCACATAGAGGTGGCTAGAGCCACCTCTTTTGGCCATGTCCTGACTATGACCCCAGCCAGCGCAAAGATGGCTAGGGGCATAGCCAGGACATGACACTATCGCTTTCCGTTGTCTTTTATTTACCTTTTGTGTTTAATGTCCATTAATTGTATGGCACTCTTTCTAGCACTGACCTTTGCCGATAACATATTCATTGATATGAATACACTTAATACTAAACCATGTGACTGTTTCACCTAGCTCTTAAAATGCACGCACTTACTATAAGTCACACAGGACTTTACAGTAAGACTATCTGCTACTGTAAATGACTAAAATGAAAAGGTACATTTTGTTAGCTGTAGCCAGTTAGAACTGAAAACAATGCACTTTCCTCAGACATGCTTGATTGAACCTACAGGGATACGGTCTCAATGAGGACTCTTATTCCAGCTGTTTAGGGGTTGTATTTTTAGTTCTAACTTACGTGTGATTCTATTTACTCCTTCACTGAAACAAAAATTACAGACCCCACCATCCGCCTTAACAAGAGCCGCTATAATAACCTTAAAGTATAGCCCTGTATAGGGCCTGCCAAGCATGAGCTCTGATGATTTGCTGTTAGGGTTAAAGCCACTCCCCGAAGATATAAACAATGGTTTTGCATGTTTCCAAGTTAAAAGAGAATGATTGAAATGTGTCACACCCTATTCCCCACATTGTGGGGACTTAATTGGGGACAGAGAGCCGCTTGGAGTGTAGCCTGTGCTGTGGGATCTTGATTATGCGCTACACTGGTGTCACAGTACTCTGTGTCCCACATCAACATAGCGTTGCGCAACTGTCGGTGAGATGGGCCAGGAAAGTGGGAGAGGGACAGGGAGAGTACGTTTAAAGGGATCGGTCTGTGTGTCAGATTGTGCTTCAGTAAGGCAGGAGTGAAGCCCAGCTTGTTTTTTCAGGTCCTCGCATCTTATCGGTCACATCTAACCTCTAAGAGAGTTAATGGGGCCCTTTAAGGGAAAGCTTGGCACCTCTTACTTTGGAGCTAGTTGAGAGATATCGGATTGTCTCACAAGTTCGCGGCATCTTGGTATGCTCTTTTTCGCATGCGTGTGTGCCTGTGTGTCTGAATTGGCCACAACCAATGACTGTGTCCATGCGAGTTAAAACCCAAACCAAAACAACAAACACACATGGGTGCATGCGCACACAAGCCCGATCTGCTTTATTGTTGGCAACGATCTGACTGTCACCTTAAAATTTTTTGGAAAACGAACTCAACTCTGTTCCGTGCAGAATGCGCTATACTGTACTTAGAAAAAGGGTCCATAGGACTTTTGAGGGTCATTTGGATGTCAGCCTGATGCTCTGTGATACAGGGAATACACTCAGAGAAGGTCCTGTCTGACCCATCAAAGACTTGTCCATTTTTAACCCGTTCATCCTCTCTTACCCTGATGGTGCCGTTAACATGTCTGGGGTACCTGTTAGTTTGTGACGAAAAATCCCTTGACGGGCAGTTTCAGGGCCAGTTGTGGTTGGCTGCAAATTGCCTGGCACCAGGTTCATGGACCCACTAAACCCCCTTCATCCCAGTCATGAAAAGACACTTTCTTCTACTCTTTTGTGTGTGGTTGGTGCATGGGTATTTAAAATGGTGGGCGGTTGGGATAGAGGGAATACAGTGTGTACTCAAAGCTGGCAAGACTCACAATGTGTGGTCTATGTAACTCAATGGAGACACAAACAGAGACCCTATTCTACTAAATCAACGGCATGACCAGTCCAAGGCCAGCGATACTCTCTCCACTCTACGTATTCAGCAAACGAATGCACGAAAATTAACCTGCCAGTCACGTAACAGAGGCTAGCCCCTGCTTCCTGGACCGGACCTGCACCCTGTTTAAAAGAATTCATAAGGAAACGAGAGAACGGAAAAGAGAAAGTAAAGACGTGGAGATGTTGTTTGTTAACTGGGAATCTGAGAAAATAAAACATGAGTATAGAGTGATTTCTGACTGTGGGAATGTTACAGATGGATTACTGCTATGATCTTTGGTGGGTCCCTTAATATTTATGCCGAATCATGCTAACTCATGTCAATCTGATGATTACATTACTAATGCCTCTCCCTTTACATTAGGTTTTAAATTAAATTGCAAAAAACAACAAAAAATGTTTTCATGAACACTAAAACATTTGCATGTACTATATTTATTTTGTACAAATTCTATTTTAGTGAAATATACCTGTGAAGGTAATTTCCTTAGGGTATCAATATTACAAATAGATAACAATGTCTTCAACACTTACCAACAACTGTCCTAAATTTGCAATTTCAGCTTCATTAACATACATTATTAAAAAAATGTCAATACCATGGATCATGTTTAGATGTCATTAAGAGTTTTAGGATCCACACGCAGGTCACAAATTAAAAGGAAAACCCATAAATCCATTTCACAAGTGTATTCCTTATGTATTTATAGTCCCAGTTGTCATAAATGTTTAGTGGGGTGAAGCGGACCAGGCGTAGGCAGAGATAGCAGTTCGTAGTACTCTTTAATGTAAAAACAAACACAAAACAACAGAACAGAAAAGAAAAACACAGAGTACAGTGGAAAACTGCTAAATGAAAATGAACACAGGTAAACACACGCACCACATACATCTGCTAACATGGAACAATGACTCACAACTGAGGGGAGCAGAGGAGAAAAATGTAAACACATACTAATGGAATGATTGGGACCTGGTGTGAACAATGATTGACAAGACAAGACAAATGAATGGGACCGGGATGAGTTCATGACTGTTGGTGAAAAGGAGAATGCGGGAGATGGCGGAGCAATCCGTCACACCAGTCAAAAGTTTGGACACACTTAATATAGGCATACAAAAAATTTGACTGAAGAGGATCTCCCTAATGTAGCAAAGATGCAGGATCCATTCAAGATGAACAAGTCAAGATGATTACAATTCTGGGCTGCTCTCAAATAGATTCTGGTGTGTTCACTGTTTGGAGCCTTGCTTCCACCTCTATCTCTATACCTAGTCAGCTGTGTGTAGAGAAAGAAGCAATGGGCTGCGGAAGATTGTTAAAAAGCCACTGGCACTTTAATTGTGGAACCCTTTAATGTTTTTTGTTAAGTAGGTGCGTAAAAAAAGTACATGAGATGAAACACATCAAATTAAGCGGGGCCTAATGTTATTGTTTTATTGGTAAAATACACTGAAATACACTATGATTTCTTAAGAGTCAGCTACCATTTAGCTGGCTATTCAGATAGCAATGTAAGTGGACATTAGGTTTAGTCAAGCAGCCGGCAACTAGAGCACCAGTGGCTGTCAGACAGATAGATATGTAAACGATGGGGGAAGAGATTAAATGAATGATTAAATAAATGTGGGGAATTAGAATTTAAAAACATGTTTTTAAGTCTGATTTAGTAAAGTGTGTTTGAGAGCATAAGCCTGAAACATAAAAATGAATGACTGAATAATGACTTTTCAGGCTATGGTGCATTTATCTCACAGGTAATAGAAATTGGAAACATTTAGCTTTTTTTCATAAGCATTCTATGTTGCTTAATATTAAAAAGTAAGTCGAAGCACATCTACCTTTTCAGTTTTCATGTTATTATAATTAGGACACAATGACAGACCGACTAGAAGAGGAAGGACAGTAAGTGAACAATGAACAATAGGCAGGAAAGGACTGGAGCAGAGAAGATTGGAAATAAAGTGGACAAGGAAGATAGGCAGGAGTGGAAAAAGGTGAAAGAGAAGAGGACAGTCAGGAGAGAAAGGTAAGCAGAGGGACTTGACAAAGATAGACGACAATGAGTCCAAGAGAGATAACGAACCAGTATGAGTGACAGATGTTCAAACTGGGTGTGCCTTATACAGACAGACTAATGGCTGGAATTGCTGCCAAACATGCCTAGAATATTGACAAATATTCACTAAAGGGGATGAATATGTTCGGCAGTTGTAATTAATTCAGAACAATTTATAGATGTAATTTTTTACAACAGGCAAATAGGAATTGTACAAATCGACAGTGGGACCTTCCAGAGACAGATGTATTTAACCTGAAATCATGTGAATGACCTTGATTGCACACAGATGTCTGATAACATGACTTCCAGCGAAAATTTGTCATAACACAGCTCTTTCACGTTTCATAGCAAAGGGGAAGAATACTTGTTAAATTTTTTATTTTTGTTTTTATATTCGCAATTAATTGATAATAACTTAACCCAGCTGAAACTGCCCCTCTTAAGTTCATACATTTGCAATTGATTAATATAACTGCTGTTCTAATTGCATTTGTTTAGCGTAACAACCTTTGTTTTGCAAAACATGTCTACTGCATACTGTATTTAGGTTGTTCCAAACGCCATCTATCTCTGTATCTTGTTCTTACCCTTAGGGCAAATTTACATGACACTAAATTTGCAAGACGTTTTGAAAAATATCTGAGACGCTAGATTATTTTGTTGTGTCAACATGCAGATATCAATAGCTTGAGACGCCACCTTTCAAGCTAGCATTCGCCACATCTTTTAACGAGCCCCGCTGAAGGTTTGCAAGTGTAAAGACAATTGTGTCCGAAATATATGAATTTTCAGTGCAGTTTGCAGGCATATCACTCGACCTATCCTCGATAAGTCGATGGGGAATATGAAAATATAGGCAATAATAAATATTTGAGATAGAATATGAGTGTAATATGCCTGATAAGTATGATCATATATAAGTGTTGCTGGTGGAAGAGCCTTATAGCCTGAGGGAAAAAAACTGAGTCTGGAAGTGCTTGCCCCGATTCTCCAGTAGCATCTACCAGAGGGCAGGAGTGTCAACAGTTCATAGTCTGCGTGGATGTAGCCTGTAGTCTGGTTCATGTCTTGCATGGAGGGGAAATGGCAGCCGATGACATGCTCCACAGACTTCACCACCATCTAAAGTCTTGCAGTCCACAGTGGAGCAGCTGCCATGCCAGGCAGTAATGCAGCCTGAGAGGATGCTTTCAATGGTGCACCTGTAGAAGTTGGTGAGAGTTTTTACAAACATGCCAAACTTCTTGAGACTCCTCAGTAAGTATAGTAGTTTTGGGTCTTCACTGCCGAGTTCGCCTGCTTGGACCAAGTGGTCATCTTTGATGAACACACTGAGAAACTTGATACAGTTCCATATGTTTGTTTCCCAAGCCTGCAAGTCACATGACAGTCAGAAGGTCATCTGGCTTTCAATTTAAGACACTTGATAGATAATTGTAGATGAAGACCGCGTACATAAGTTAAATACTGCGAAAAGACTGACAAACACATAGGGATAATAGGAGATACAAACAGATGTGCGTGACGATCCAGAGGTCATTACAGTCCACAGGGAGTTTAGAAACTGTGGCTGTTGGACGGTTGTTGGTGATGTTTGTAATGAACAGGGGAAGACGAACGTCGCGTCCCTGGGGGAAGCATGGCAGGCATTACACAAACCAACTGGTCCCACAGCCAGTTTTTACACTTTGTAAAAAAAATATGGAAAGACTTTCAAAGTATATCAGGAATAATATTCTTTAGCTTAGGAAAAAAATAAAGAGAAACTGTACCTTTTTCTTTCCATTCCCAATAAGTTTAATTGGAAAGTTTTCAGTTTTCACGAACAGAACCGTTCATTTTGCAGTGATCTCTTAATTTCAACCTTTTCTGTTCCTTAATCAAAACCTTCAATTTTTCAAGGAAAGAAAAAGGTGCAGTGGTCTCTTCATTTTTTTCGGAGCTGTATAGAAGCACCAATTTGGTCAGATGAAAGATCATTGGCATTGAATGTCCCCGAGTGTACAATAAAGTCCATTATTAGGAAATGGAGACAATATGACATCTGTCTAGAACAGGCCGTCCTCAAAAAACGGAGTATCTGGGTTAGAAAGGCAGTAGTCAGTAAGGCCACCAAGAGGACTATGTCACATCTAATGGAATAACAGTCTCCCATGGCTGAGCTGGGGGTACTATACATACTGCAACCGGAAGCTGGGTGCTTCTAGTTGCCAAATAACCAAGAGGGAACGTTACTGTGGAGACTGGTAGGAAAATTATTGCAGGAGAATCAAACTTTGTTGATAATTCATCATCTCAAATCTGACTCCATATTGTTTGTGAACACACGTTTTCATAAGAGACCATAAGATGCCATTTCAGACAATTAAAGGTAGCTAGCCCTTTTTGTCAACCTGTACAATTCAATGACCATGGGTTCCTGGGGCCTACAGCGATGCCTCTTTGTGGTCTCTTTGACAAGGCAAATGCAAGTACAAATAGCAATTCTATATGTGCAAGAAGGCCCATTGAAGGTGCATGTGCAACTGAAATGTAGGAATAGCAGCAATGAGACATAATGTAACAACTGAAAAACGTCCCCATCAGAAGTTTACAAAACACACATAAAAAAATCAAAGAACTGTGTGTACTTAATCCACCAAATGTCATTTTACCACTTTGTAGATGTTTCTGAGGGCTTGCATTATTCATAATTTTCCAAGGCATATTGAAGAAGACTAGAGACATGAGATTAACTTGTTGTGTAAACTTACAAATATCAATTGCTCGAAATGCCACCTTCTGAGGTAGCGTGTGCCACATTTTCTATAGAGCCCATCCCGGAGTCTACAAACATGTGAAGAAGATCCTGTCGGAACTATGTACATTTTCTGTGCAGTGTGCATGGATTTTGCTTGAATTTCCCGCGATTGACGGACACAATCCTGTGTGGAAAGTCATGAACATGCCGTTGTACAGTGAATATAAAATGTCTACAGACCCTTGTAAAAATGCCAGGTGTTTCTGATTTGAAAGAATTAGGTAAATCATGTCAGAACTTTTTTCACCTTTAATGTGACCTATAACATGTACAATTAAATTGAAAAACAAAATGAAATCTTTGAGGGGGAAAAATTCAAACTCACAATAACATGGTTGCATAAGTGGGCTCAACCTTAAACTAATACTTTCATGTAACATTTGGACTCATTGGTGTAAGATTAGAATGTCCCACTAAGTTGAGACACAGGAAGGACACCATTGCACCAACACATCTTTCATTATACTAAACTGTAAACTGGATTTGGGTCCTAAATGTAAAAAAATGTAAAAGCCATGGTACACAAGAGCATATACCATGGGTATGATCAAAGATACATAGGTAACCTCTCGATAATAACAGTAATGCCAAAATACCTCTGCTAAAGGCTGTATTAAGGGATTTCACATTGCAATGTAGCTAAGCGGAGATTTTTTATTTGTAGTATAGTTATTAATTCACAGTTACGATATTTAAATAATTTCTATTGTGCTGATGAGACACAAGGCTCATAAAACAAATCAGGGTGGATCACAATAAATCTCTCACATGAGCAACGTTGCTATGTTTTGGGGCTCAGTATGCATTAACTTGACAGTGTGTGACTGTCTGAATTGTAGTAACTAATACTCTTTTATATTAACTGAGCCAAAAGTCAGCATTAATCACATAACCCTGATTAAAACAAATAATGAATTAAGATTTTTGATTGCCTTTTCATTCTTTTCTGTGTGTGCTCCCATCAGGGTTGACATTCTAAAATGCCGAGGGGTACTAGAGTTTGTTTCCACAGTCACCTTGCAAAAATGCCCCTCAAATTCAAAATGGCGTTTACCATCCTCTGTTGGTATACATTCTTGAAGGACGTTTTTCTTTTGGCAAAAATGAAATGGTTTTATTTCATCTGAAACAAATACGCATGTTTAAAAATAGCACATTCAGCTGTCACATTAAATTTGAATAAGTATTCACTTGTCATAGATTGGAACCTTTGAAATTAAATGTTCCCTTGGAATGCATATAGCATTAAGAACAATCATAAAATATCAAAACAGGTTCAAATAACAGATTTTCGTCTAGGACTTTACAACTTGCCATAATAATGGTGTTTGTTTCTTACAAGCTGTACAAATGCACTTTAACAATTGCCATTGCACATCCATAGTTCTGCTTTCTGGGCTCTTGTGTTCTATTTCAGCAGGTGATGACTGACATGTGCTGTTTCAACTTTTAGGTTCTGATCTTTTGTACTGACGTAGACACAGAATGAAAATAGATCACAAGAAAAAGGACAAAAAGCTGTAAGAGAAGTGGGACTTGATTTCGTTATAAGAATTAACCTTCAAAACCTGAATAATATAGATTATTATGGAGGAAATGTCAGTGATAGATGACTATCTGTTACAGTTTCTTAATACTAATGTGACTTTCATTATTTTTGCACTGTGTGCACAATTATTAGGCAACTGAGTATTCTGATGGTATCATTATTTCGATGCACATTTTCCAACTACAAACCATAGAAACTTGAATGCTCATTGGATTAAATCATTTTCAGGTAAAATATATTGGTGTAATGAGGGAGGGTGTAGCAACAAATGAATACCACCTAATATCAAGGTGTGCAAAGTTATTAGGCAGCTTCAAGTCAAAAATTGTAAAATGCTTTGCAGACGGATGCAACACTCTTGAAATAGCTAAACTGTTGAGGCGTGACCACTGGACAATCAAAGGTTTTGCTGTGAATTGTCAACTGGGGTGCAAAAACAAAGATGCAAATGAACTGCAAAAGACTTGAGAAGAATTAAACGTGAAGCTAGCAGGAACACATTATCCTCCAGTGTTATCATATTGCAGAACTGCAATCTACCTGGAATGTCGAGATGTACAAGGTGTCAAGTACCCAGAAACATGGCCAAGGGGAAGAAGGCTGAAACACGACCACCACTGAATAAGATTCAAAATGCACTGTATAGATTGAGCAAAGAAATACCTGAAGGCAGACTTTAGGTTTTAGGGACAGATGAAATGAGAGTGACTCTTGATTTACCATATGAATGGGCCCATGGCTGGTTCACTAATGGACACCCGGCACCAATTCAATCAGGCGCCAGCCAGGTGGAGGAGGGGTACTGGTATGGGATGCTATCATTAAGATTGCGGTAGTTGGACCTTTCAGACTGAAGATGGACTGAAACTCAACTCACAAACCTACTGCCAGTTTCTGGAAGATGCTTTCTTCTAACAGTGGAAAAGTAAGAAGTCCTCGGCGTTGAAGAAGGCCATGATATTTATGCAGGACAATGCTCCATCACATGCATCCACATACTCTACTGATTGGCTAGCCAGCAAGGGCTAAAAGATGCCTTTCCTGACTTAAATCCTATTAAGAATTTGTGGATTCACAGATTTACAGTCAGGGAAGACAATACACCTCTTTCAACAGCATTTGTGAGGCTCTGGTTGCTGCTTCAGCTAAAGTTAATTGTGAACAGATCAAGGAACTGACAAATTCAATGAATGGAAGGCTCATGGCAGTTATTGAAAAAAGGGTGGTTATATTGGTCACTGAATTCTTTTATTTAATTATCAATTTTTGTTACATTTATTATTTGTTACATTTAATAATTTAATAAACTTAATAAGTATTGGGAATAAACACGTGAGTTGGGAGAAACTTTTTTTTTGCATTCTTATGTATTCTCCTGAGAAACATCAAAGGTTAAATTAAATATAGGTTTGACTGAGAGCATTGTGTTTGTTCAACAATAAAAAAAATACTGAGGAATACGATTAGCCTAATATCATTCAGTGTATCTGCTAAAGGTTGACATGTGAGCTTGGGCTTTATTCATGTACAAACAAAAACTCATAAGTCATTCCAGTGATGAGTACTACCCCTTTAAATGGTTCCATTCAAAGACAAACTTGAAACAAAGGGGAAAAACCCGGGCAGGATGGGAGTTGACCTGAAGGAACTGATGATTGGCTAATTCACCGACAAACGTAGATGACATCCCTAAGGGAGTGCCCTCCCTGATCGAGTTATCCCAAAGTCTTCCTGTTGATATATGTGGTAAGACCTGTAGACAAAACAATTGGAGGAGTCGGCCTTTAGGGATGTTTAATGGTCAGAACACACCGAAGATGCCAAAACAAATAACTGTCATACTCACAAAATGTCCCAAAGGGAAGTAACAGTACATCTTGCTCGCAAACACACTGAGACAAAAACAAACACACATAATACTATAGGACCCAATCTACACACAATACAACATAATGACAATGCTAAAATATATTTTTACAAATGAAAATGATTTACTGAATATCACATGTACCTATGTTTTCAGACCCTTTTTATATGGTACTCAGAAATTTGTTCATATGCATCCTCTGTCCTTTGTCTTGAGGACCTAATTGAAGTCCACTTCCAGAGAGTGGACTTTAATTTAGTCCAGAAGGCTTGCATCTGCCTTCATAGGTTCTAACACATCACAGTGCATGTCATAGCAAGAACGAAGTCATGAAGTCCAAGGAACTCTACATAGGACTTCAAGATATAATTGTATGAATTCATATATTTGACAAAGACAACATTTTAAATTGCTTTAGCATTGCTGTCCCCAAGGGCATGGTCAACTTAATCATTGTGTAAAGGACGAGGTTTAGAACCTGTTTCCATAGACCATCTTTGAGATGTTTCTACACATTGACTGGAATCCATCTATTTTAAATTCAGTTGACTGGGCATTATTTGGAAAAACACACACCTTTACAAAGTCCGAGAGTTGGCAGAGCAAATCCAAGTACAAGTGGTCAAAGGCAGGAGTTGCTTCGGAAAAAGTCTGTTAATGTCCTTGAGTTGCCCAGCCAAAGCCTCGACTTGAACTTGATCATTTCTGGAGAGTCCTGAATATGACTGTACAGTGACGTTTCCCATTTACCCTGACAAAGCTTGAGAGGATCTTGAGAGAATGAGAGAAACTCCCCAAACCCAGTGCGTCAATCTTTTAGTCCTATGCAAGAAGACTGTAGGCTGTAATATCTGCCAAAGGTGATTCAACAAAGTACTAAGTAAAAGGGATTAAATACTCATGTAAATGTAATATTTCAGTTATTTTATTAATTAATTTGCACACATTTCTATAATCCTGCTTTCGCTTGGTCATTTTCTGGCAGTGTGTGTAGATTGATTATTAATAAAATAGTTGTAATCAATTTTCGAAAAGACACCAAAATTAACTAGGAAAAAATGTAGGGGTAGGCAAGTTTCCGAAAGCACTGTATACATCTCCATTCACACAGAAACACATGCACACCCTATACGACACATATACATTTAGACCTATAATCCGTTATAGTTTTTTGTATTTAAACTCAAATAATAGGTAACCATTTTAGGAACGATTATTGTCCAACCAAAACGCAAATAATTTCGACGAATTACACTACATTTTACACTAAAAACGAATCCTGCACTTTTGAATTTCATATCACGCCCTACTGTAAACTAAATCTATAGCCTACACTCTTACTTGTAATCATAACCTGACACAGAGACATCAAGTGTAATTAGTACAAAATTACTGTTTGATGGTCAATCAAATTATATTTTCTCGGCCACTATGGGCGCTCACCCACAGGCAGTGTGGGGCTGGTCTTCCGCCGAGTCGTCACGGTTGCTCATATTTATTAATCGGGAGGCAGCGGCAACAAGGAACTGGCTGCTTCTGGTTTCAAAGCACACAAAATACATAGCGGAGCCGGGTACGAAGATAACACAAAGAAAAAGAGGATCATTCTCACGTTTAAATCTGAAGACTAACGGAGTCAGGTAATGAGCGTCTCCTGATATAAAGCTGATTCCTAATTTCGTCGCAGTACAGTCATGCTTATAATATTCATCAACATTGTGGATAGCAAAGAAGTAAACAGCTGAGATGCAGCTGTCAGAACGCTACAGTACGGTGTGTACATATTGTAGGAAATTGTATTTTTTGTAATGTTATATGATGTGGTGCTGCTATTACAATAAATTGTACGCCTAAATGGAGCAACGACATCTAAAATACATTGCCCTAATTCGATTGTTTACACCGTTTTATAAAAATCATCATTTCGATATTACCTTTTGCTTCAGCTTCCATTCTATGTAAAATGTAAAATCTTCTTGTATTTCATTGTATTCTGTTTTGATTTCATATTTTTCCTACTGAATGTTGATAATCAGTATATCTCACCGAAAAATAACTACTCGTGCTGCTTTGTTTCAAAATGTGCTGGTGGTTTGTTTTGCCGCTTTGGCTATAGAATTATGTTACGTGGCAGTGAATGGGACACAGCGAAAAGTATCGGCAAATCACCGCTACTTCTCGTCAACTAAATAAACTTTAGATAATTTACTTTTGCTCTCTCCGGTCTCTGTCTTTCCTGTATTAATTATCAGTAGAACAGAAATAGAATGGAACACTGTATAAACGGAGATTCACAATTTAATTTTTAATTGGATTAATACCCAGCTGTAAACCAATGAATGAGGAAATAAAGGGGAACAAACATTACAGCTATTCTTGCGAAATTCCAATAGTTTATGCATGATACATTACTAGCATATGCACATTGGCTGAATAATTTCCTGGTTAATAACTGAAGCGTGCTTTAGCTGAGGGTATAAAGCATTTGATATTTCTGATCTAGCTATGTCAGAGATATCAACATACATTATTTTATACATGCCATTCAGAATCATTACTCATTTTCTAAAACTTTTTAAAGACACTACAGTCCATTGTGCACCAATTTGAGATTATCCCCCTGACCCTACCCTTTTTGCGTGTGAATGGGTGTTTTAAAACCTGCCTCTCATTCACTTGTCCCCAACGGTGAGAAAACCAAATAAAACACAGAGGAAAAGAAATCCCACCCTCTCTTCGGAGAAACATTTGCATCAGTCGCAGAAGGTTTTCTATATCAAAATGTATTACTATGGCGCGTGCTACGGAATATGGCCGTGAAGGCGCTCATTAGAACCGGTTCTCCGTGAGTTTAGTGTTCCCTCAGCTGCTGTTTGCCTTTGGCATTACCACTCCAGTCCCAGGGGCACCGGGCTCCTGTTTATACGGCTCCAGGATGGAAGACATCCAAGGGTCAGGTCTGCCTGCCTGTGACTGTCCCGTATTCCCAGCATCCCTGTGCTGTAACACCGGAGAGAGGTGTGGAATGTCTAGGGCTCGTCTGGCACAGGGCCCGGCGCCTTAGGATAAAAGCTCTCTCAGTTCGTTTCATGTCTGAGGGTTTGAGGAAGTGTGAGGCATCAGGCAGCCATCCTATTGATTCATGTAATGCGCGCTGGGGGCTTGATTCAGGCCAGAGTTGTTCCAGGGATGTCCGACTTGGCACGGAAGCAGGTGGGGGGAGTGAGGAGGATAGCATGGGAGGAGTCGGATGGAGGAAGGTGGCCAGTGTGTTTTTTCGAAAGATAGATATTTGGGCAGGAAAAGGATGTCTGTCGCCTTCCAATGAAACCACTGACAGTTCTCTTCAAATAAAATCGTCTCTCTTTTTTTTTTGCATTGCCCATTGAATAAGCAAAGTCTGTGTAATGCAGGTTGCCCGTTTCTAGGTCACACAAGTTCCCTATTCCCGGTCCAGCCCACCCTTAATCTCCATGCTGCAGCCTGGCGGGTGAGGAATGACTGGTGACATGTGGTGTGTGCATTAACCCGCAATAGGGATAATGGAATCAAAGCAGCTCTGTGTTTACTGTAGATCTAATAAGAGTGAGGGAGGGGGGACCTGGAAAAGGGT
Source organism: Esox niger (assembly GCA_016801105.1). NCBI lineage: Eukaryota > Metazoa > Chordata > Actinopteri > Esociformes > Esocidae > Esox > Esox niger. The sequence continues at coordinate 13,755 of JACXGJ010000151.1, forward strand.
CACTCCATTTTGCTATCTTCTTTCTGCAAGTTGTGTGACTATCGTTTTGTAAATCGATATTGTTATCCTGTAATAGCACAACAGTACTTTAGTTTTCATGTTATTAGCTAAACAAAAATTGCACTAGCAGAGCAGTTGCTGGAGAAACAAGTACTTTAGTTGCATAATCTTCAGGAAAATCTTAATTGCATACCGTGCATGATTAGAATGTCATTTAGGCTGTAATGATCTCTAACAATCTATGCATTAACTCATTGTCCAGTTAATATCGCAGCGAACGTCTACAAGTACTCAAACCCCATTGTGACGTGGGGGGGGGGGGTATTTTTTGGCCGAGGCACAATTTGGTATGACAGGCCACTCATAATCTGTCCCAATTGCACCCTATTTCCAAAGTACTGCACACATTTTGACCAGGTACTCAGATAGACTGCTGCATTGGAAATAGAGTAGCGGGATTTTGGATTAATTCACAATTTCGCAGTCACTATTCAACTATTCCTTCCAGTGTAGACTGGCTGTAGAAATAAGTGGGGGCACTTTGCCAATTCTTGCGTGTCCCATTTTTGGATGAGACTCCTTGTGTTGTGGAGATTAGGAAGGAACAATGGGAAATGTCTGGTTTATCTGCTCCGTGCATTTCCTCTCCATTCCATTAAAAAGGAGCAGCCTTTATACAGATTGGGGACACTACCTTGTAAAAATGCAATGTATATTGCTTCAAATGATAAAATGCAGAGTTGTGTGCCTGAGCCAGTATTAAAAAAATCCCTGTTTCACCCTGTTCCTAATGTAGTTCTCTACTTTTAAGCAGAAACCCATAGCTACTAAAGACAGACATCAATAGTTTAATTGGTTTGATTAACTTTGCTGTTTTAGTTCATCCTTGATTGGTTATCTCTGTGACCCCACACTGCCACTTCAGACTGTCCCAGCAGCACTCCATTGAACTCTCCCTTCAGGACTCTTGAGCGGTCTGATAAAATTGGCTTGTCTGCCTATGGTGCTGCTTCTATGTGGGCCCCGTGTGCGAGCTCCACCGTGGGCCCTGGGGCAGCAGGAAATGTCTTGGTGATCTAGAAAAAGGATGTGCTGACAATGTCGCCCCCTCCTGCTGTGTCACGGGGGTCCAGAATATGCCCAGTGGACAACGTGGCTTCGTCAATATGGATCTCCCTGAAAGAACATTTCTACTAATCACACCAAACTGTATGAAATAGTCTAAATAGCAATGATATGTTGAAATCCATGGGCCATTATGTCTTTAGTCTTAAATACATGAATTACATCACATTTACTTCCTATCTATACAGTATAGTGAGTGGTGACGTTAGTCAAAGTCTTTTTTTTTTATTGTCAAATGCACCAAATAACATAGTACCGTTTCATTACCAAGTTCTGAGAGGAGAAATTCTTATGACATGGCACGTGACATCTACGCAGTAAGCACTTAGTATAATGTTGGGCAAAAAATAGCATAGCTATGAATAACAATGTAAACTAGCAGCAGTTCCAAACAGTATAGAAAAGGGATATTTGGACACAGAAATATAAAATATAAATATGGGTAATAGTGCCTAAGAATGGTACATAAAAATATGCTACTATGCATTGAATGTACATAGAAAGTCATCAGAGCATTTGAAATGTTCATGTGATCAATATGATCATAAATCAGTGTTACTAGTTGAGAAGCTTTATGGGAAAAATATGTGTGAGTCTGGAAGGGCGTGCCCTGATGCTCCGGTAACGTCTCCCAGACAGTGTGAACACACCATAGCCTGGGTGGCTGTAGTCTTTATACCAACTTTAATTGCAATGGCTATAATATTGCTTTTCATTAAACCATGTGAATTCAGGTGTTTTATAAAAAACATCTGAATTCACATGGTTAAAGAAAAGGAATAGAATATTGATTGTTTACAGGAAACTCATTCTACATTGTCTGATGAAGCTGGGTGGAAAAGTAATGGGGGGGATGTGGTCTATAATTACCTCTTGAATTTAAAAGCTGGTAATGACCATATTATTATATTAGGAGATTACAACACTGCCCAAAGTATTTCTGTTGATCGTAATGGACATGATGCTACAAAACAACCAATTAAAGAAATCAGTAATTTGGAAATGGAAGATTTAATAGTTATGTGGAGAAAAAGAAACAGACCTAGTGAGGCATATGTGGAGGAGGTTTACCCAAGCAAGCCGCCCGGAGTAAATTATTGTCCCATTCTCACGTGTCCGGAAAATCTGAAAAGGATTGATAGAAGAAAGAATGAGCTCTGATAATGATTTCATTCACATCCACATTAATCCCACTGGATTTCCAAGGGGACCTCTGGATAACATGGGTACAGCCAAACCAAATCTAATTTTTGAGGCTTCACAATACAATACTCAGCTGTAAAGAAAAAAGAATGCCCGATGATGGAGACTAAAATAAGAAATGAGCAAGGAATTAATAAGAACGGTAGGATACGATAGCATGTACGATAAATCAAATCAAAGGTTTTCCCAGGGCTAAAAACAAAGGTAACCATGTATGCAGGTAACCTTTTCTTATCTCTCCGAAAATGATAAGTGCACTCTATTACATATTGGATCATTAGAAGGTACAAACTTCAAACTGCCATGTGGTCTCCCTGTTAGATGGGGTGATGGTGAAGTGGATATCCTTGGTAAATACATACCAAAAAGATTTACAGGTGTCACCACTAGGATGCTGAACCCCTGGAAAGGACTGCATGTAACAATTTATGTTAAAGTAGCCATGGTCAACTCCCTGGTGATCTCACAATTCACTTATTTATTCATGGCACTACTTTCACAAGAGGGAAACAAGTATTTGAATTTATTTTGAATGGTAAAGAAAAAACAGGCATATTTAAATAACACGTATGAGTTGGGAGGAGTTCAGTTCTTAAATGTTATGGCTGTAAATTAATTTCTAAAAGCCTGTATTATACAAAACTACATCTAAAATCAAAATGGTTTTCAAGCAGCCTAATCAGTTAGGCTCATCCAATGTTTTAAATGGTGCTCTTTGTCATGGTACAGATTCAAATGTGTCATTTTAAATGGATACAGTAGATGATGAAACTGTTTAAAATATCTATCCTTCTAAATGAATCCATACAGAGTTAGTGTTAATTCCAGTTCTACCTCCAGAAGACCCAGATAAGATATTACAGCAAATAATATGGCTAGAATCAAGTATATTAATAGAAAGTAAAGCAATGCTTTCTTATCAACTCATTGAGGTAGGGAGAGCCATGTTCAGTTCCAAACTATTACCAGATCATTGCAGCCCTGCAGAAGAATGGATTAGAAACTAATTCAATAAAACAGTATTGAATTATCTAGTCTGCCACCAATTAAAAACCATGCTTGACTAAAACTGACTAGTCTAAACGTTCAAATCTGTCTTTTCCATTTAAAGGCAAATGGGTTGACTACAACAGCGTTATGGCTTGCTGGGAACAAATTATTGATGTCCCACTTTGATGGTGTATGGAATTATATACAAAATGTCTTTAGATGCTTCAATCCATTTCTACCAGTTGATGCTTTTATACAAAACCTTGAAAAGCTCAATATACGGGTAACCAAACAGTCGGCACTGTGTAGACGTTGTCACAATGGAACCTAATCAGTGGACTACCTGTTCTGGTACTGACCAGTTGTGGCAGACTTCTGTAATCAAGTTCAGAATGGGTTGCTGGTTCATGATATGTCTATTGAAGTGAAGATACTGTAAGGCTTTTACCTTAGGTTCTCACTATCAGCAGGACAGGTGAGGTGAAAGATGAGACCGGAAACTGGCTGTGGTAAGAAATTGAAGATGCGATTTATTCGCTGCAAGTGCCTGTGGTCTGGTTCACCTAAGAACATCAAGATCTAGCCCACCTCTGAGCAAAACGAACACTCGCTATGACCTGGATGACACAAAACAGTACAGTATCTTGTGCCCCGCATGGTCAGCACCAGCATACATTTGTCATTGATGAAGGCCCTTGCCATGTTTACCCGTAACTCCCCCTGACGAGCAACACCTGTTCCCCAACCCGCCCAGAGCAGCGTGTCGTCGTTCAGTAGCCCCTGGAACGTTTCAATCAATGGAAAACCTGGTTATTCTCATGGCTAAAACATTCTTTAAGGCAACATCATAAGAGATGGTACGACTGGAAAGGTTCGAATATTCATCAAAGCATCACAGCCGAACAGAGAAGAAAATTTAAATTTGTATAATTTTCCCGTGACAAGCAATCACCATTGGCCATCTTTGTCCTAGGGTCCATGAAACGAGAAAAGCATTAATGCATGTATGTTTTCTCTCTAAATCTCTAAATTAGCATCAAGTCTTAGTAGGACACGAGCATTAGAATGATTAGGTTAATATGCGCCAAAAGGAAGACTTGAAAAAGCAAACACACTTTGAACAGCAATATGCGTCCCGGGAATGCTCATTAGCACAAGGAAATGGATGAATGTTGTCATAATTACAGTATAATTGCCCATTTCAGCAGTATTATTGGCCTCTATCTCTGTCGGTCTGTGTTTCTCTGTAATTGGGTGCGTGAGGGTGTACCCATTCTGTGCTACGTGCTGAGGAGGTGTTCTTTCCCACATTACCCACTTAGCTGGGACTGTTTGTTCCGTGCTTTAAGACCACAAGGCTAGTTTTCTGTTCCTAGAATGTTATTTAGTTGGAAATTGTATAGTTGCTTTTGATAGTGTATCATTTTACACAGATCGGTCCTAGACCTTGGTATTCTAACGACAAAGATGTATCTTTTAGCTGAATATATTAGGAAGATAAATTACAAATAAACAAGTTATATACACGGCCTGTGTCATTGCGGTGTAAAGTGGGATTCCATTACTAAATGCAGTAATTGTGCTTTTACGTGCTCCGATCTTTGTCAATTGTGGCAAAAGAACATGCTTTTTTCCCCCAAAATAATGTGTTTTCCTTTTTTAAACGTGTATATATTCTAAGAGCACTTCTGGGATCTTTTTGAATATTCCAGGCAGGGAATCACAGTCAAGTGATTATTAAAAAACAGATGCAAGCAATGCATCCCGACTGTCACCCTATTTCCAATGTAATGCTCTACTGTTCACAACAAGCTGGAAAATTGCGCTATTTATTTAGATTGACGTGTCCAGACATGTTTCCTTTTTGGCCCCATCCTAACCTTGCCCCCAGGCTCAATTTCTATATAGAGGGAAAGAAAAAGAGAGAAAGAGAGCGACTGGGTGGGCAAGATTAGCTCAACGGTCATTTCCCACTACTTGATATGGAAAACAGACAGCTGTGAGGTTAGAGTTGAACCCAGCTGGGAGAAAGTTTCCAATCTGCTAGTGTTGCAATCACTGCAGCTTGTGCCTAAAAGGTTATGTGTACTATATTAGTTCCCACAGTCTTTACGTCATTTTCTATAATCTTCACTGCAAGTGTGGCCTTAAATAATAATGTGTACTTTTCAGTACACATGCAGTTCGCTGTTTTTGAGGCGGTTCTCATTGTCTGTACACACCAAATAAGCCACACTTTGGTCCGGGTTAATGTGATCCTTTTGATTTGATCTTTTGGCTCCGTCGTCTTGTACTTAATGTATGCGCACGGTGTAAGCTGAAATGGTAAACAGCAGCCCTTGGGATGCTCAGGTGAGCAGAAAGCTTGGTGTGATGAAGCTGTCTTTCTGAATCAACGAGCGAACCGATAGATTCATTGAACCAGGTTTACCGTTTGACTCTTGGAGAGGAGAAGCTGGATTTTTTTGTCCGTGCGACAGTTCTCAGTATGGGTACCACGCAGTGTTCATGTGCAGCCATGTGTTGCAGCGTTGCCTTGGCGACAGAGCGGGAAGGGTTGGCGCTATGCGTCACATGTGGCGTTGAGAGGAGGTAGGGTGTGCGCACGCTAACAGCCATAAAGACTGACAGAAGGATGGGAAGTGGAACATGTTACTGTTCTTCTCTGTTTCATTACGCGGTTTCCTCCTTGAGCTCCATGGCCCCATTTTCACGCGCAGGCGTGCTCTTTCTCCCAGTTTGCCATTCTGTCTGTCTTGTTTCCTAACCTTCTGACTCAACATCTCCCACCCTCTCATTCCCTTCCTCGTGTCCTTCCCCCTCCTGCTTTCTGTCAAACGGGCTTGTTTCCATTTCACCAGGCGCCGTGTCACAGCGGCACTTCAAACTCTCTTGTGTATATTCACTCCAAGAAGAACGGTGTAAGGATGTGCGCATGAAAAGCACTCACTGAACGCCATCACCTCGACTAATTTTTCACCTCAGTGTCTCAACTCTGCGACGCCCTACTGTTTGTCGCTACAAACCGCCGTTTACTGTGCCTAATTGGCCTGTTTTTTTGGTGTATCTTTGTGTTTTCGTAGAGACGTTATCAGATTGGTAATGGGATCCGCAGGTTTGGATTATTTATGCCCCTGTTGCATTTCTTTCCTCAGGCGCAGCTGTAGACACCTAATTTTAACGAGACCCCCCCCAAGGTTTTTAACATAGTCTGGGATAGGAAAGAGAGCGAAAGTAATCACGGGACAGAGTTAATAGTAGTGGTATTTCCTTACACCATGGGTGCAAAACACACGGCCCGTGGGCTACATCTGGCCCGTGAGGGGGTCTAATCCGACCCGGAGATTTGAGTAAATATTGTTTGAAACGAATCAAAAACAAATATATGGACACTATATAGGCCTACAGAAAATAACCCCCCCAAAAAAGCACCTTCATGAAAACAAGTTGGTCTGGTTTTAAATAAAGAGTTGTCATTGATACTGAGTGCAGTGCCAGGGATTTGTTTTTTCTCTCGGGTTGGCAGTTTTGAATGCTCGATCCACCTGGTCCACAAAATGTCAACAGAATTGATACTGTTTTGATGGTATCATGAACCTGTCATGAACCTCACATTTGAATGTATGTAAATGCAGGAATGGGGAATGCATTTTGATTTCCATGACGGATTGAAAAGGTATCTTGAATTTCGTTGAAATATTTTGAATGTCGTTGAACTTGCTCAAATAAACCTGCGCCAGATCAATCCCTGTGGTGATTGGAATCGAACCAATGCTGCAGAAGTATCTGTGGTTCAATATGTTGTTGCTTTCTTTTTTGTGTTTTAGGCTGCATCTTCATCAGCACTTTATGACAAATTCCTGATGTAAAAAGGTCTAAAAAAAGTACCTTCCTTGTTTCTGTTTCCCCCTTGCAGACCCCCTAAAAGAGGAGCTTGGACGGCATGCAAAGTTGTGAAATATCTTCAGACAGCACTGATGACCCCCTTAGTAGAGACCTACGCACTCATCGACAGCCTCGAATAGTTGTGATCGGCGCAGGCTTGGCCGGTCTCGCAGCTACCAAAAGCCTCCTGGAAAGCGGCTTTACTGATGTCACAGTCCTAGAGGCTTCGGATCATATCGGAGGGAGAGTTCAAAGCATTCAGCACGGTAACAAGCAATGTTTTAACCCCACATTCTTAAAACAAAGTAGAACTATTAATGGGGCATTTCACCATTGTACAACTACTAAATTAACTTATAACTGATGTATAAACACAAGATCTCATCAACACTATCTAGAATGAGTAAATGTGAATTTTATGGTGGAATCCTTCCTCTGTGTGGGTCTATTCATAAAATACCACTAATATTCCCCAATGGCATCATTTTCATTAAGTGAGACTCAAATCATTTGCTGTTTTATAATTGCCATATCGAAAAGACTAAGGCGATACCATGTGTTATTTCCCCCTATGGTTGGAATGAACAAAAGACATTAACACACATACTAGTATAGAAATAACAGAGAATTCATGCTCTCAATAAAATATCTACAATTTACTGTGGTCCAATGTGGACTATGATGGCAAATCTCTCAACGAGCAAGAGCCATATAGTTCAAAAGACCCTCCTCAAAATGTGTTCTTAACTGTCCTTACATACAATTTTTTTGAGTGGGCCTTCTAAAATGTTGGTATAATGAATTTTCTGCCAGCATCACTATTGGTTTATCTGAAGAAAACAAAATAGGTACTTCAGTATAGGAATGTTCAGTTGTTTCCTTCACAGACAAAATTGAGTAAGCTTAGCATCTCTTGTTTGTCTACATAGGCTACAGGTCTACACATACGGAAACACGGATTAAATGGTGTAGTGCTAAAAAGTTGTGTCAACAATCTATTAGACTTGAGAACCAGGTTCTGAGGAATTTTGGAGATGCACATGGCAACACGGGACAAGCAGTGCGCAAGTTTAGAAATGATTTCTGAGAGCAGGAAGTAAACTTATTTAGAGTGAAAATGAATTTTATGCCAACAGTGGTGGGAATAGTGAGACTGTTTTTGTACTGGCATGCTTTTATAGACCTGAAGACATGAAATGTAGTTTATTATCGGGATGTTTTTAACCAATTATTTGGCCTTCTCCAACAATAAATCTCAGAAATTGAACTTTCTTCAAAACTGTCTGGATGATGTTTCAACACTAAAAGTATGTAAAAAATGAGGGTAAACATGCTAAACAAAAATATTCCTTTAATAGAACCATGTCCATCGGCATGAACCATTTAAAGCCTTATATACAGTAAAATCTCATTAAGTAAGTGTAGATACATGGAGGAATTTCAGCTAAAACAGACCCTGGAATTTCAGAGTTTAAGACTCTTGTAACATATGGGTGTTTGTTTCCGAAATAGTTCACAAATCCTTGATTACATTTGCTGTAAGCTGAAAGATTAAAACTTGCTCGCAGAGACTTTTGACATGTCTGTGAGTGGGTAATCATGCCCCTCCACTCGACACAATTTCATCTAGCTGTCAAAATATGACCAGTCTTTTCAATAGTCTGTGGGACTAGGCTAACATTGCTAACGCTAAAAGCTTCCCCTAAAATAACACTGGACCCTGACTGTGTGCTTAGCAAAGCCCTATGAAGCTTTCCCAATTCAAAATCACTCCCAATTTGGCAACCATTGGACATGGAAAGCTAAAGGTGGCTTTGCCACATCAAGATCACTCTTAATCCGCCAAAATACTGCCTGATATCTAGTTTTAAAACACCAAAACTCAAAATGCAGTATTGCATGGTGACACTGATTTTATGTGGGGAAATATTAGTAAGAAAAATAAATCTATAAATGTGTTGCTTGAGTAAGTATTTAGCACCGGTGCTGTGGACACTCCCCATTAAAATGAAAGAAAATTGTCCTAACAAAGACATTTACCATTAGCCACCACCTGGGAACAATCATACCGTGCAGCTTTTAAGTATGTGAACTCCTCGTACAATTACAGATTTGGTTTTGTTCACCATGAAATCCATATTTACCAATTTAAGTTACAAATTCCCCTATTTGGTCACAATCAAAAACACTATGTGTGGCGGAACACTGCCTACCATCAGCAGAACCTTATCCCACTAGCCAACTATGTTCGTGGGAATGACAAGATCTGAGACTGCGTTTTCTCCTTGTTGACCTCACATCGTTCTGGAAGAAATTGTCAGGCCATCGGTCAAGCACTACTAATGAATGGCCTGACCTTAGTTCAATTGACCTTAGTTCAACCTGAATTGGGCAGTACATGCCAGACACCCTTAAAACCTAACTCAATTGGCTGTTATGTAAGGCAGAGTGGGCAAAAAATCCTTTAAAACATGCTGTACAAGTTTACTCTAAGTTGGCGCTTTTAGTGAAGGTGCCACAAGCTATTGAATGGGTTCCATTTTCACACATTAAATCTTCGTTTTGATGAAATAAAACAGTGACCACATATTATATGGTTTTGCTTGTGACCTTTATCTGGACTGTCTTGAGTTAATCTTGTCGTACATCATGGTAGGACCATGATTCAATCTCAGACTCCAGCTGTTGCCACTGTCATGCTTTAGTGACTGAGCCGGAGAGGACCGCGTTCATCTTTATCTTCTCATTCTCTAACTACTTTCCAGGACAAACGACCTTGGAGCTCGGAGCCACCTGGATCCATGGCGCTAACGGGAACCCAGTGTACCACCTGGCCGAGGACAACGGGCTGCTGGAGCACACCACGGACGGTGAGCGCAGCGTGGGCCGCATCAGCCTGTACACCAAGAACGGTGTCGCCCACTACCAGACCAACAGTGGCACCAGGATCCCCAAGGACCTGGTTGAGGAGTTCAGCGACCTATACAATGAGGTGAGGTGCGCGGGAGGCCGCGACGGCCGGTGAGCGGGGTTCGTGCACTATAGGCACATGCATTGAGCCACGATCGACCGACTGCGTGAATTCTTTGTACACAGTCGCGGCTGTATACATGCGTGCTTTAACTCATGCTGGCACATGACCACGAGTATGTAAATATGCATGCATCCTCCAACACACATGATCATTTAAGTCGTGGACACACACGTTCACACTTGTCCCGTTTAGTACATTTACACAAACCCAGAATTTGGGTATGCGAATATACGAATCCACAAAAAGTTTGCAACACTTTAACTACAAACGGATATGACCTTATAAAGGAGTACAGTGCAGACACTCCTGGCGTCAACAGTATTAAAAAAAACAGCTCCCATTTTCTGCTAAAAATGTGTGAACAGCAATACCTACACAGTAATACCATGGAAGCTGCCATTAAAAAAGCGAACAATGCTTTTACCCTGATATATATTCCACGGATATGCAGACTTGTGTCTGTTTGAATATCCATGAAGTATTCTCTTGTATCAACTATTTTATAGATGCCAATCATTTTAAAGGTGAAGAAACAGGGTGAACATAGAAGCATTTTGCTAAGTGCTAAGCTAACCCCCAGCCAGCGGCTCATTACAGCACTAACACTAACCAACAAACCACCATCGTTATTGCATCAATGCCGAAGGTTAAGCTACCGCCCAATCCGTGAGGCGTGTGCCAGGGAAATCAACAGATATATGGATAATCACTATTGATACACATTTGAACGTTGATTGATACCATTGTTTTGTTATTTTGGTGCCTCCATACCCCAGCTTAATTTAAACAGATATTGTTTCAAATTCAGATTCAATTATACAAAAGGCATATTTCTGTACACATAATAACAGAAGACTCACAAAAATAAGTGTGAAAATTTACATTATACAATGCCTAGATATAATAGTTATAAAAAAGGTATTTGACTGTATTAACAAAACTGCAACTGAGACAAAAATAATATTAAAATAATAAGACTCTTGAGCAAAATACATTTATATTTTATAAAGGTTACTGGAGCTAATTGGACACTATTCACAAAGCAAAATTGGTCTGCAGTAATTGGCGAAAAATTATGTATACCAATGGATGGCATATACAGTGGTTTGTCCCTAGTAGTGACCTGCACTGTTTTGTTACACGTCAGTGTTTTAAAATTGTCTTTCTTTTCATGGTATTCTGTTGCTGTGGCTGGCAGAGGATAATATATTTATTTGGATTTGAATGTACTTAAATGGTGTTTATTGATTTCAAACTGAGGTATTCCATATGATAAACATGTGCTTCGCCTTGGATTTGATTCATTGTGAAAGGTTCTACAAACATTTAAAGTTTCCAGTGGTTTTAACCTGATCTCCAGCGAGGGCAGGCTGTAAGTATACTGTATATATCACATTATCTTTTGTGATGACAATGCAACTTCTAACACTTGGGAACTTCTTGTAAAAATAGTTGATTTCCTTTTTAGACATGACTCAAGATGTCTGTTTTTTTCACAACAAATCAAGCAAATAAATCCTCTCATAACTTGGCAGAATGCCACACACCCACACATGTGAGACAAGAACATCTTCGGAAGCCTTTGTCCTCAAGGAACGACAACCTTTTTGGATATTGCTGTTTTTATAAAAGGGGAAGTTTATCGATATCCCTTGCATACCTTTCATGCAGGACCAAATCAGTTAATGCCTATTGGCTGTTTGTGATATAGTGTGAAATACTGTGTTCTTGCCCATCGTGTCTATCTTTTGTAAACTGGCACTCCCTATGATTTTGCCCTGGTGACAGTGGTAACTTGAGTGACTCACTGCAAAATGCTTTGCTTTTCAGTCTTGGGGCCTTAAACAGGAAATGTTGTCTTGTAAATGTAATTAGTTATTATTGAGTTCAATTAGAATATTTCATTTAATAATGTTAATATGTTGAAAAAACCATGTAAAAAATGAACGTATGGAGAGCTTGCTAATTGCTTAGTGAATTTTGATAATAGTTAAAATGTTTGATCTGAAATGGGGGAATTTATCGTCAACAAAAATCAGAAAAGGAACCAGGCAAGCCTAGTTCAGCTGGACCACAATAAAAAATTGTAATTGTGGTTAGCCTCACTGGATTTGAACCCCAGTCACCCAAGTCAGTGGCTGTGTCCTTAACCACTACACCACAAAGCAATATGTTTGCTGAGTGTTGGTGTAGCATCTCGACATTAGATAATTTTGTAGTGCATTAACATCATGACAAGTTTGAATATTTTGCTAGACACCATTAATTTGACCTATAACGTGAACAATTCAATTGAAAAACAAACTGAAATCTTTAAGGGGAAAAATAAAGAACTCACAATTATTCCCTCCACCCTGACTAAGGCCCCGGTTCCAGCTGAAGAAAAACAGCCCCAAAGAATGATGCTGCCACCATCATGATTCACTGTGGGTATGGTGTTGTGTGGGTGATGTGCAGTGTTGTTTTTGAACCAATAATACCTTTTGGCCAAAAAGTTCAAACTTGGTTTCACCAGACCATAACACATTTTCCCACATGCTTTTGGGAGACTTGTTGTATGTTTTTGCAAACTTCAGCCAGGCTTAAATGTTTTTCTTTGTAGCCCATTCATAAGAAGAATACGGGAGATTGTTGTCACATGTTGCATACTGCCAGT
>JACXGJ010000151.1:26747-54448 GCA_016801105.1 Esox niger
AGGCCTCTTGGAAGCCTCCATGACCAATTTTCTTCATGTCTTTTCAGAAATCTTGGAGGGACATTACCAGTTCTTGGTAATGTCTCTGTAGTGCCATTTTTTCTCCACTATGATGCATGGTATATCTAATGCTTTGGAAAGTATTTTTGACCCTTCTCCTGACTGATATCTTTCAACAATGAGATCCCTCTGATGCTTTGGAAGCTCAGTGCAGACCATGGCTATTGCTGTGAGATGCAACAACGAAAGTGTCAGGAAAACCCTACCAGAAGAGCTTCACTTTATTTGTGATTAAGAGATCACTTTAAATGATGGCAGGTGTGTAATTACATCAATGATTGGTTAATTCTGAACACAGCCACATCCCTAGTTATAAGAGGCTGTGCACACTTATGCAACCAGGTTATTGTAAGGTTTATATTTTTAATTTTTCCCCCTCGAAGATTTCAGTTTGCTTTTCAATTGTTCACATTATAGGTCACATTAAAAGTGGAAAAGGTTCTGACATGATTTAACTTTGTCTCATTCTTTTACACCACAAAAATCTGGCATTCTAACATAGTGTAGACTTTACAGTTTAATTACTCATTGCTAGAGTTGTGTGATTTGTCAATCCCCTGCCAGAATAATGACTCAGAAATGAGTACCTAGCAATGATTCTTGTCAATTGAACATGAAGAATCTTTTGGCAGTCATAGAATGGGAACCTAAAAGATACCCCGCGAGAATGAAAAAGTCCACTTTGCTGCTGACGTGCACTTTTGCCACACCTTGTGAAATATGCTGTCGGTGTTAGCCGTTTGAAAGTTGGTGCAGTGTATTTAGCATGCTACCGTGCCCACTTACGAAAGGCATGGTAGCCGTTAGCTAATAATGCAGCAATTTAGCTGTTAGCTGTTACTGTAGCTGATATAATGCAATAAAAAATGTGGTTATGCTGGAACTGTCAGTAAAAGCAGTACAAATATTGGAGAGAGTCTAATTTCTACTGTTTTGATGTTATATAAAGCCAATTTTTGTTCATCCTTACAGGAGAACTCACATTACTCTACCTTTTCACTGCCCCCCTTTCCACCTACAGGTGTATAAGCTGACTCAGGAATTCTTCCAGAATGGCAAACCAGTGTGTGCTGAGAGTCAGAACAGCGTTGGCGTGTTCACGCGAGACGTGGTGCGCAAGAAGATCGAGCTGGACCCTGACGACTCAGAGAGCACCAAAAGGCTCAAACTGTCTATGCTCCAGCAGTACCTCAAGGTGTGTGTGGTGTGGCTGTTGACAGTTGCCACACCGTGAAATACATTTCATTTTACAGACAATGCCTCTCTTGAATGTGCCATTCTTTGGGAGAGACAATGCCAGAGCTCTGGCTCATAGTTGGAACACAGTTCTGCATAATGAAAACAGGTTTGCCCATTGTGAAAATCCAGTAAGCTAGATGAATAATGACTTTGTTCTGGGTCTGTACGTTTGCTCAATGTGTCCCAGGAAAGTAAATGTCTCTAAATAAGCCCAGAGGGTGTTATTCTGAATCTGTCATCTGTGAGAACTGATTCACCTCTTTGGCCTGCCACACAGTAGTGGTTTGTAAGACTGCATTTAACAAACTCAAGTGACACATATGATGCACCTGCTGGATTTTGTCTTATAATAAAGAGGCATGCTTTATGGCTCAACTTTACAATCGGGTTAGGTAATCTGGTGAAAAGCTCTGACTGACAAACCCAATGACTAATGTAGGTGCTACGTGACATTAGTGATTGCTTCATTAGTTGGTTAATGGTTAAACTTTGTCCTTAAACAGGAAATGAATACTACTCTATTGCTTCATCTGTGATAATTATACCCAATGGTTCATTGGATTCCAATTAGCAGTGACTGCTTAAAGGTTAGTTTGCTAACAATATAGAAGCAAAGCAGAAAGCAAAATGGTTGCCTGTTAACGTATATCGACAGAAAACTACGTAAATTATGCTATTGCAAGCCTTATTATAGTTTGTTAATTCAATTCACTTCCCAGTTGGCTGGTACTGAAACTGCTATTTGTCTTCATTGCTATGTCCCAAATGCATCCAAATTCAAAACATTCTCTAGTGGTAAAGCAACATTATAATGTGATTCATGTCTTTCATGTCACTCTAGTAAAAATATATATATTGGGGAGGTATACAGTTTTCATACATTTCTTGTGTGTGTTTTCCCCTAGGTGGAGAGTTGTGAGAGCTCATCACCAAGCATGGATGAGGTGTCGCTGAGCGAATTTGGCGAGTGGACGGAGATCCCCGGTGCACACCATGTCATCCCAGGTGGATTCATGAAGATTGTGGACCTCTTGGCGCAGGACATCCCGTCCCGCATGATCCGCCTGGGGAAACCCGTCCGTTGCATCCACTGGAACTACTCCGCCCAACAACCGGAGGAGATTGACCTCGGCGGCAACAAAAATCGCCGCGGCGACGGCAACCACAACGACGACCGCCGATGTCACGCCGGCGCCAATCCCAACCACGGCCGTTCGTACCCCGTCGGTGTGGAGTGCGAAGACCTCGAGTCGCTCCCCGCCGACCACGTGATCGTCACCGCCTCCCTCGGCGTCCTCAAGAATCGCCACGAGGCGCTCTTCTCACCCTCGCTGCCCGAGGAAAAGGTCCTCGCTATCGAAAAGCTCGGCATCAGCACCACGGACAAGATATTCCTCGAGTTCGCCGAGCCCTTCTGGAGCCCAGAGTGCAACAGCATCCAGTTCGTATGGGAGGACGAGGCGCAGCTGGAGCAGCCGGTGTACCCAGAGGAGCTCTGGTATCGTAAGATCTGCTCATTCGACGTGCTCTACCCGCCCGAGCGCTACGGCTACATGCTCAGCGGATGGATCTGCGGCCAGGAGGCGCTGCTCATGGAGCGCTGCGACGACGAGACGGTGGCTGAGACGTGCACTGAGCTGCTGCGCCGCTTCACAGGTGTGTGTGTTTATGGGAGTGTGTGCATGTGTGCGATTGTTTGCGACACTGGCGGTGCGCTGACTCAAATTACAGCTTTTGTAAAAGCCTGGTACTAACACTGTAGAACAAGTCGCAAACAAAACCTGGTGTTTTTGTGAGAAACGCTGACCTCAAGGAATCACTGACCACAAGCTCTCACACACTCAAGCGCACTGTAACCTTCAGGGCTTAATAAGTGAATCATTGCCGTGTTCCTTGCTAATAACAGCATGGTGACCTTGAATTTATAGACACACTTATTTATCCCAAGTGGGCCTCAATGTATACATTCGATACAGGCAATGGCATTCATTGAAATCCTTATTCAGAGGCTTGAGGTAAATGGACCTTCCCTGGACCAGGTGCGTGCATTGGGTATGTATACCCTAGCAGCAAATTAAAACAGGTCACAAATAATTCCAATCCCGGTTAAAGACCAAGAAATGTTGCTGTGTCATTGAGCTGTCTTTGGGACTTTGTGGGCAAATGGAGTGTGCAGAACAGCGTGACTTTTTACTCAAAACAGTGCAGACTGCTTGTATAGTCTCAGATGGCTAAGAGGTTGAGTAGGCTAATGCTGTTTTACTTGACATAAAATAAAACAAGAGTTGAATCCATGTGCTGCCTTATTGAATAACAGCTAAAGCAGTCATTACTAAACATTTCCCACTGATCATCAATTAAGAACAGGCTGGCTCCCCCTGACTAGAGATAAAAACTGTCTTGTTTGAGCCTACTAGCTGAGCTTCCCAGAAACATGTTTTTTTTCACAGACATTTTCCCCAAATGCACATAACCTGGGCATGAAGTTAAGAGAAACAACACTTCTCCACAATTATATGCCTACTAGAGTAGGAAGATTTTAGTTTATGATGTTGTTTTCTTATTGTCACAAATTAGCCAGATAACTACTAATTTCACTAGTTTTGAGGAATTGAAAGTATATATTTGTATTGTATCTTTTTAAATTGCATTCACTCTCACAAATAATTAAATACATTTGACTGCACTATTTTAGTATATGCTAATTATAGAGTTTAGAGGTTTGCTAAGTATAGATAACAGCAGATAACAGCAGGAGAGTGGGGTGGAGTAGGTTAGCCTACACTGATGCAGAGTGATGTGGATATTCACCAGGGGCATGTTTATCACTGTGGCATCCTCTTCTTTTAACAATACTCTGTAAGCATTTGGGAACGGGGGCGACCGGTTGTTGTAGTTTTAAAAGTGAAATGTTTTACCATTCTTGCCTGATCTAGGATTTCAGCTGCTCCACTCTTCGGGGTCTGAGACGTGCCCACTGTTTTCAATGGGGGACAGTTCTGGACTGCATCTTTTAAGGATATTATGTCCGTAGATGATGAGATACCCAAACAATTATATGTTGAGAAACGTTATTCTTATTTGCATTTCTTTATGAATCACATCACTTTGGACAAGGCTTGACTGCATCTAGTTCATCAATTAAGCCCCATTCCCACCCTGTTTAACTGTTTGGATTATCCTAATAAAAAGCACTCTACAAATGTAATATATTATTATTATTATTATTAACTATAATAGTGACAAGAAACTGGAACTTGAAAATGGCTGTGACTTTCTTCACAACAATGGAGGGGAAAAAAGACATGTTATGATAACGTTTATTTGTTAATGAGAGGATATTTGACCAACAACGACAAATAAAACCACACACAAACACAAACCTTTATCTAAGCCATCTAAAACAGGGCAGCCTGTCATCTTTTTCTGTAAAGATGAATAAGACAATATAATAAGCACATTTATTCTCTGGGTTTAGACAAACCTGGAATTTTACTTAGGCTTTAATGCACTCTAGAAATGCCAACTAATGCATTTTTTGTCAAAATTTCTGTGTGACTTCAAGTGAGAAGCAGCAAAGTGGCATTTTTAATTCCAGTCGAAATCTTGCCTGAAAAGCCTAGAGTGAATTAATTGTTTCAAATTTTTTAAATCTGCCTGAACAATCATTTCTGGATGCTCGGCCTCCATAGTTTTTGAATGGCGCATGTGAATTCAACCCAAGGAGAGGCTCCTTCAACCTCCTGCTTTTGGGTTTAGCAACTTTTATATTTGGGCTTATAAACAATATGCAATGTAAATGGATCATTGTGTATTTGGCATCAAATTATTCTAAAGAATATAAGCAGGCCTGTTAATGTTCTTATAATGTAGTGTTTGAGGGGAAATTGCACAGTAAATTATTTCATTGAATTATGACCATAACACAACCATATGGAACAATTTTCTTTGCAAACACATTGCACATTTGTGTAAGAAAATGTATCACAATAAATGGGTACAGATCAATGAAATAATTCTCCTTTTGTCCAACACCTTTTTTGACACATTTACCATTAAAATCAGACCTCAGAACAAGCAAATGATTCGCCTTTTGTGCATGCAGTCCAATATTTTTATGTTTATCATTCTTATATTCATCATTGAAATCAGACCAAAGACATCCTTCTGGAACAGTTCTGCCATTCTGTAAATAACCCTTTTTCTTACACAAATATGCATTGTATCACAATTTGTGATAAAACGTATGCTAGCTTTGAATCCATACAGCATTCATGTCTGTCAGAGGCAGAAGCTTAGGCTACTGGCTGCACTACAGTTATACTAGTTAGTACGGAGACGATTCTACTAACCTCATTCTCAGGACAGAATTACTGGCACATAGAACCTAAAAACAGCACAATTTCACAATTGAAATGATGGTCGTCTAGCTTTTTTACTTGACAAACAGATTTGTGTGATGGGCAACAAATAAGAAAAAATGTATCCAGTATCCAGTATATGTATTACTTTTGTTGGCCTGCCCAGCTAATAAACTAACCTGAACTTTCTGCTGGTGAAAGTCTGTAGACATTTACAGGATATAGTGATGTGTCATCTTTGGTGTGAGTCAATGTAATATTCCCATTGAGAAATCAATGTGCCAGTTTGGGCTTGCCTTGATGGGGTTTTGAAACAAGTTTTTCTTAAACACCACCAGCAGCTCAGCACCCTGTGTCCCACTGCTTTTTCACAGTGGAAGCTAAGCAGGGTCAGAGCTGGTCTGTCCCTGGATGGGAGAACAGATGTGAGGTGCTTTGAAAAGTTTATTGAATGTGCATATACATACACACACAATAATTTTTTCTTAAATCCAATATTTCTGTGACTTAATGGAGTCTGTACGTGAAATGTTTGTCCCAGTTACGAATCTTTAGGCAGTTTTATGGCATCCATTCTTAAACCAGGTTGCAGGTGATAATTCCAAAATGTTGGATATCTCCACTCTGGCAGGGCTGATTCCAGGATTAGCAAATCACTTTGCAAACTGGCCATCTTTCTTGAAACTTCAGTTGAGGTTCTCTTTTGGACTATCCAAGAGAAACAATTGCTAATTAGACCAAATGTCACATCCACATACCAGAATATATTGTTCTTATTTGGTGTCCATTTTCCTCTAATCAGTTTGACCAAACATATAAGTCACATAGATTTAACATCGTTTCAAGACAGCAAATTAGTGTCTTTGGCTGCTCTAGTGTTTTACGTCGTTGAAACCTGCTTACTATATGTATTCTGGAACATAGATTCAAATCTGTTTCACTGCTCTTTCAGAAGAAGATATTTCCACACATATTATTGCCAAAGTAATCTTAAAATGCCTGAAAACCGATTTTTTTATCCTGCGAAGGAAAATATGTTGATAGATTTTTCGGAGAATTCTTGCATTATTTTGAAAACTCCACTATGTCAACACTACATTTTCCATTAAACCATTTGTGCAATACTGCATTATCACTGTAACCTTTTGTCCTGAGGATTTTATGGTATATTTAAAATCAATATAAGAGGAAGTTTGGCCTTGCTGTGAAGGTGCATAGAACATTGCATTACAGGCTGAGAATTTTCTTTTGTGTTCAATTTGTCTTTTGTTGGCTTTATTTGAAATCTTAAATGTCCAACTGAGAATTGTGTTAGTGACCTCAAAATACAATTATTTCGTTTTGAATTCCAAAGCTTAATTGTAATTTTTTTTAGTAAATGAGTTGGGTAAATTGAGAAAAACTGTGGAACTAGTTAGTAAAATAATAATTTGTTTGGGTTTTGGGGACAGACAATTTAAAATATACAGTACACAAAGGCATATATACAATTATATACAATGGTAGGTGATCATACATAACAGATACAGTATAAGCGATGAGTATATCCTATCTATTAATTTACATTTGATGTAAACATTCACAGATCTACAGTGAGTTTTCACTGAGTAAACCTTTTCAAATAATTGATGACATCAGAGGGTATCCTGGATACAGCACCTTCAACTGTGCATCCTACATTCACACGCTCACAGGCTAGCACGCAGAAATACAGCCAAGCACACACTACCGTCCTCCGTGTGCTGGTCCAGTGAGGTTTAATCCTCTCCGAAGCGGATTCATTACTGAAAGATTAGAGTTGTACGACCTCGTTCTGCATTGTGAATGCCATGCATTTACCTACATGCTGCATTACCTTTGACCAGAGCCCCATGGGAAGCAAGCAGATAAGGTTGATTAGTGCAGACAAAGGAGATTTGCTGAATGTCATCAACTTTCGATGGCTTTTTTCCAAATGTGTCCGTGTGCATGTTTTGTTCCGGTGGCCATTCAAACAACCCTGAACCCCCCCTCCACCCATCCTTGTCCCACAGGGAACCCTGACATTCCGAAGCCAAGGCGGATCCTGCGCTCATCTTGGGGTAGCAACCCCTACATCCGCGGCTCCTACTCATTCACCCGGGTGGGCTCTAGTGGAGGAGATGTGGAGAACCTAGCCATGCCTCTGCCTTACGCCAAGAGCACCAAGGCTCCGGTAAGTACCTCACCTGGACCTCCCCACTGACCAACGTTCCAGCATTATTTAGAGTTCACCAATTCATTTGAACAAAAGTAGGTATTTGGATATTCCTTCACAGGAAATACAGGTCTTGAAAATACCTGGCAACTATGGCAAGTCTTGAGCTTAAACAACGTTCCTAATGATTGTGTGGTGTTTTATGGCGCCGAATGTGTACACGAGCGTAATGAGATTGTATTTCCTTTCATTGGCCTCTGGGGGGCATAATGCTGGTTTATAGTTGCCAGAGATACTTGTAGCATGTCGTCGATGTTTCTGTTATCACAATGCCAACCCATCAGATAATGTACCCTGGGTGTTGGCCAGCAGTGTAGCTCCTGAAACCTGATGCCTCTGTGTCAGTCTGTGTGTGTGTGTGTGTGTGTGTGTGTGTATGTGTGTGTGTGTGTGTTGTGTGTGTGTGGTGTGTGTGTTGTGTGTGTGTGGTGTGTGTGTTGTGTGTGCCTGCGTGACCACTTTAAGACTGTTAAAGAGACAGTGTCAACACAGAAAACCCCTTTCCCAGTCAAAATAGAACCAGAGTGTCTGAAGGTGTCTCCTTGCATGAATGACGTGCTGATGTTGTGTTCCTATAGCAGACGTTTTTTGATACTGTATTGTGTAGGTAAAGGGTTAGCAATTTAGGGTTCAGAATAAAAGCACACAGGCCATTTATATTGGGTCAGCCCAACATTCACTGATGTTTGTGTTTTATTTGAATTGCCCTTCTCTGTGTCTGCCCTCTCTTCCATCTTGTTTATTCTTCCTCTCATCTTCCCCTCCTGCACCTTGCGCCTACTTAGCCTCTTCAGGTGTTGTTTGCGGGGGAAGCAACCCATCGGAAATACTATTCCACTACCCATGGTGCTCTGCTGTCAGGACAGAGAGAGGCCACTCGTCTGACGGAAATGTACCAGGACTTGCACAAAGAAACCACAAAGCCTAACATGTAAAAACGAGAAATGAACCACTGACTAGTGATAAAGATAAAAAGGAAAGTTTGTGTTGAATGCTTTCTATATTTTAATCAGAAGATTATTAAGTTATACATGTAAAAGCAGAGAAAGGGCATTACAATTATAACAATGATAATGATGAATACTGTATTTACTGTATTGTAGATAGACATTAGAGCACGGTAGATTTGAACACTTATTTGAGATGTACTGTAAGAAAGGCATCAAAGTGTGCCATCATCTCTGGTCCTTCATCAGTCTTTTTTTATTATCAAAAACTTATTAATTAAAGTTCATGTTTATATAATAACACGTCTATAATTTAACTGTTTTTGTAAGTGCCTTCTGTATTTAATGTATTGTTATTGCAAGAAAATAAGAATGGCAACAATGAATAAAATTGTTTATTAATTTGGAAAATGTTAATGTTTCTTTATTTCATTACAAAAGGTATGCTTGGCAAAGACCAAGCACATATAGATTTCTCTCAAAGCCCTGTTACTATGATAATTTTTCCGGAAGGAAATCATCCAAACCGTTTATGACAATGCCTATCTTAATCAATATCATTTTATATCACATATTCAAGCAAGAGAAACCAAACCTAAATGTTTAGCCTATCCCAACTTAAAATATATTCAAAAATATACATATTAAACCTTGCCAATATGAATTTGCCTAATTTGCACTATCATCTCTGACTGTATTACATTAATCAGCATAATTACCATAAATTAACCTGACATAATTTAATTGATAATCCCCAAATCACAGTAAAGTCCATTGTTATGAAATAGAGGGAATATGGCACAACTGGATATCTGTCTAGAAGAGGCCGCCCTCAAAACAGAAGTATTTAGGCGAGGAGAGAGACAACCATGAGCCTTATGACAACCCTAAAAGAGTTACTGTCCTCCATCGCTGAGCTGGGAGACGTTGCGCATTTCACATCAATAGCCCGGTTGCTTCACTAAACATTCAGGCAAAGTAGCACTGTAAAGGCTTAAAGATTATGTTCTGGAGTGGCCAGTTCAAGCTCAGACCTAAATTGAGAATTTGGGGGACGAGTTCCAGATTGCTGTTCGTCCAAGTTCTCTATCCAACCTGACCATGCAATTTTAGAATATAGAATGAGTAAATATTGTCCAGATGTGCAACGCTGGACTAACCTATCCACATACACTCATGGCTACAAAAGTTGATTTGACCAAATATTGATTAAAGCGGACTACTTATGCAATCAATTATTTTCTGTTCAATCTTTGTAAATAATGTAGAACAATTCGTAGGTTTTATTTTTCACTTTGACATTATGGATTTCTTTTCACATACAGTCACAAAAATGTCAAGTTGTATCACTTTAAAATGTGGAAAGTTATTATTGTGAATACTTTTAAAAGTCACTCTATTTCGATATAAATGAACATAATTTGCATTATGTAATCCTAAAACAGTATCTATTGAACTGTTGAAGCTAGAGGGACTAAACCAACATCATTTCACATGGTTTGGATATCATCACTTCAAAATCATGAATGTTTTTTACTAAGACAAGCTGGCGTGCACACCAGGCTTACTTACGTTTAACATTTAATCACATTTCAACTGGTTCATACTTGCTAACTGTTGCGGGCATCCTTTGGCATTAGCAGAGTTTGTTCCTCATCTACACCAATCAGAGAAGAGGACATTAAAGAACATTGTGTTCTAAGTTAGCAGATGGCGACAGGACCTCAGGCAAGTCGTCACACCTCCCTGATGTGTTAGTTCACTCCTTGTGTCTAACATTAAAGAACATGTTGCTGCATTTCCTCTATGAGGTATTCAAAGCTGACATAGAGACTGCCTAATAAATGCTGGCCTACATTGCATAACTACATTGTGGTGACAGGCCTGACATTTTCTCTATTCTTGACATTTCTCAGAGATTGACTCCTGTTCTAGGACCAGGTCGTTCCTGTTCATAGAATACTTGTTCAGTGAGGTCAAAAAGACAAACCTAATCTTACATCAACAATTTAAGGAGAAAGCAGAAATAGATTTTTCTAATGGACAATTTTGCTGAGTTAACATGGGATTTGACTGCCATCTGCTGGAGACTAATGTACTGCATACAGGACTAGATGTTCCTGGTGGTCCCAACTGTATTCTAATCTGTTGACAAGAAAACTTTTACATCTCCACACAGCGCAGGCTCAAGCCATAAGCAACATAAGTGGTCGCTTAGGGCCTCCGACCACTAGGGGGCTTCTGAGCGCTTGGGAGCCCCTGACCAATAGAAGAGAGGAGGCCCCAAAATCAAATGTTGCTTAGGGCCCCCAAATAGTTAGAGCTGGCACTGTCTTTACGACCACTTACACACTAATGGGTTTCTGGGCCACATATCAGAGAATATGGGGACGGATCAAAGAGGATTTTGGATGATCTCACAAGAGGACAATGAGCATTCCAGAGGCATGTTTACTTATGCCAGCGATATTCAGTGTTATGGTAGATAAGAGATTCTTATGTGCAATTAAAATGGGGATATTTTACCCCAACTCACATCACAAACTTTCAAAAAGATAAAGGGAAAGTAAATAGCATTTAGGTTGTCATGCTGTATCACATGGTTGCTAGGGTAATCACAAAAATCCTTTGCAGTCAGTGAATACAAATATTTAGTTGAAAGTACATTATGTTTTCACAATTCAAATATTTGGTATTCTTTAGGCTAGTGCCTAGCTTTCACCAGTTTACTTTGAGAAGAGCATGTCTTGTTGCATAATTACTCAGAATGCACAACAGGGCGAACTTGATAAAAGAGAGAACTCCAATATACTTTTTTCTCACTAAGTATAATCACTAACCATAACAAACAATATCACTTACAGTGAATATAAAAAGTCAACACTCACCTGTTAAAATGCCAGGTTTTTGTGATGAAAAACAATGAGACAAAGATAAATCATGTCAGAACTTTTTCCACTTTTAATGTGACCTAAAATGTGAACAATTCAACTGAAAAACAAACTAAAATCTTCAAAAGGGGAAAATGACAAATAAAAACCTTACAATAACCTGTTTGCATACATGTGCACACCCTCATAAATGGGGATGTGGCTGTGTTCAGAATTAACCAATCACATTCAAATTCATGTTAAATAGAAGTTATTACACACCAGCTATAAGTGACTCTGATTAATCAGAAATTTGGGGTCCTAGAATCATTTCTGTAACAGATATCATCTATTATGATGGAATTAGCCGCTAACCGGAAAGTAAAATCTATAACAATTCGGAATCAATAAATACAAATACACAGTACATGTTCTTCAGTGGATACGAGGATGGTGGTTGCCTAAGGTTAAAGGAGCTGCAAGAATTTCGGGCAAGTACTGGCTATGTGCTACATGTGACAATTCTTCATACGAATGGGCTTTGGGTTATATCTTACAAAGAAAAACATCCAAGTCCAGCTGAAGTTTGCCAAAACATCAAGTCTCCCAAAGGCACATGGGAAAATGTGTTATGGTCTGATGAAACCAAGATTGAACTATTTGGCTATAATTCCAAAAGGTATGTTTGCCTCAATAACAACACTGCACATACCCCAAAGAACACCATACCCACAGTGAAGCATGGTGGTGACAGCATCAAGCTTTCGGGCTGTTTTTCTTCAACTGGAACTGGAGCCTTAGTCAGGGGGGAGGAAATTATGAACAGTTCCAAATACCAGGCAATATTGTAACAAAACCTTCAGGTGTCCGCTGGAAAGCAGATGAAGTTCACTTTTCAGCACGACAACAACCCAAAGTACACATCCAAATTCACAAAAGCATGGCTGCACCAGAAGAAGATTAACCTTTTGGAATGGCCCAGCCAGAGCCAGGACCTGAATCCAATTGAACATCTGTGAGGTGATCTGAAGGGGACTGCGCACAGGAGATGTCCTTGCAATCTGATAGATTTGGAGTGCTTTTGCAAAGAGTGGGCAAATATAGCCACATCAAGATGTACCACGCTAATAGACTCGCTAAAAGAGTGCTATAAAAATAATCAAAAGGTGCTTCAACGAAGTATTAGTTGAATTCTTATGCAACCAGGTTATTGGGAGTTTTTTATTTTCCCCCTAAAAGATATTCACATTATAGGTCACATTAAAAGTGAAAAACATTCATGATTTATCTTTGTCTCATTGTTTTATATCACAAACACAGCATTTTCACAGGGGTGTTTAGACTTTTTATATCCACTCTATTTTTGCATCAGCATATTTTATGTCAGGATTTCATTTCAGTTTCCACCCGAGACATCTAGGGGCTAAGATGGGCATTGATGAATCAAAGATCAACAGTGCATGTGTACGGGAAAATAAGTTTGTCTCCATGCAGGCTAGAATTAGCATCTTTCCAGAACGCCTCGTTGTTTGAACCCAATGTACGTTCAACAGGTTTGCTTTAACAGATCTAGATTTTTAGACCAACACGGTTTTGTCCAAGACTAGACTTCATATGGGTTTTATCCATACGATGCGACAAATCTCTATTTTTATGCTTATTATCTTAATATTTAATTAAAGCCTCATCATGAAGTATGTGTGAATGCTTTGTGGTCAGAAAGTCTGTTTTTTTAGATTAACTTGTGATTCATTACTATAATACTGACTGATGTCCAGTCCTCAAAACATATATATAACTGCTTATTTTTTTACTAAGAGGAAGTTACTCTTTTCTTAAACCATCCATCGTGAGACTGAGCAGACAGTTTCTTTTGACGTATAGACTAGTTGTGTCTATTTGCAGTAAAACCGTTTGGCCTTTTTAACCTTGTTAGAGTTCCAAACCATTTCCCATGGTCCTGTTTTCTTACAGTTCATAGATAGTAGGACTTTTTACAAAATTATAAAAATGTATTGTGGACCAATCTTGTTTTTCATTCATCTTTGGCCTATTTTACTTCCTTCCCATAACTAACAGAAATTAGAAAAGGAAATCTGTGCCTACACACGTCAGGTTAACTCTAATGTAATGATATTTTGAATCAGTTCGTCATTTTGTAAATGTTGGATCTCAATGGCAAGACCACAACTGGGTCACTACTGTCTGCATATAATAAATGCACAAATAAAACATACAGACATATAAACAGATCCAATGCTCCCTTCCCAATTTCCCTGTTGGGCAAAAACATTTGCCCAGGAAAACATAAATGCCTTCACCACAAATTATGCACCACTCAATTTAATTGAGTAAATGCTGGATCTATATGACAAAATGCTTCTTTCACTCATGTTTAGTCAAAATTGCGCCCTTGCATTGGTTAGCTAAACTAATATCCCTGAGGGTATGTGCCATTATGTTTTAGGAACTAACCTACTAATCTAGAAAATATTAAATTGAGCTACGCAAGTTTTGTCATACAGTTGAGTAATTTGATGTTTTTGTTAAATAGTAGGATCATTGTACCAAATTTCATGACAACATGTCAAGAAATTAGAGGTGTGACCATGCAAATACAGCATTTTATAGGGCTTTCTCTTGCATCACAATAACAATCAATACTTCTTTCCCCAAATGCATTTCAGGGAACAAAAGAGAATAGTACTGTACTGCTGCTGATACAAAAATAATTTGAAAATCCCTGGTTTCGGACTGGAGTCCTCATGCTCTGAGAAAAAAGTAGACCACAAAATGTCCATTTGTTACGCATTACAATTAAAACGCATATTTTTTCCAAGACAACAGGAAGTATTACTACTATATATAAACAACTCAACTCTGGACTTTATTCATACTTGAAAGTTCATCTTAAGTGCTTCCATAATTGTCCCTGGTATGTTTACTTTTGCGGTCATTAAGTTAAACAGGCTTGTGGTGGTTTGAATCTTCCCAGAGTTCAGCAAATGTCTGGAGTGATTAATATGAGACCCAAAATATTTGGGGCATGCTTGTATTCTTTGGCCATTGGTTGATGCAGTGGCGAGGGATAGGCAACATTTCATTATATTGGAGGCTTCACTCTAGTAATTTCCGGATAGACCAAGTGGTTCTTGAATTCTGTCTTTTTTATTGTATTGTTCATCAATGCTGTTTCTTTGAAAATATGCCAAGCTTTTATGAGATTTTCTGACTGGTAAGTGAAATAAATTTAGACATTAGCACACTGGTTGTTAATATTATTTTTGTACTATATATAAATATATGTATTTCCTATGAGTATGTGCGTGTTATGCCTAATGGTATTGCTCCCTTTCTAGATTGTGTTTATCGTGTTCTTCGGCATTTAAAAAACATTTTGAGCCTACTATAGCATAGCAAAAGCACTGTCAGAATATATCTGACACAAAGTTATATATTCTGTCTTGGCATTATATAATAACAAGACACTATGTTGGTAACTGGGATCATTGTACATTTCAGTACAAAGCGGATATGGAGCTCCTTACGGTTCTGGCATTAACCTTCCTTCTGCCCATGGAGCCCTGGGTGGAAGGATCAACGTTCACACTGCTCCTGTCCTTACCCAACACCTCCCTGCCCTTCAGTGTGGGCCGGATTGGAGCAGGAGCCCTCATTGCTATTGACACAGTGAACCGGAGCCCCAACCTGTTAGTGGGTCAGTACCTTAAACAAGACACAAGTGTACTGTAGGCCTAATAAGCAGTTGGACATTGGGGCTGTATGGAAAAATAATACCATGGCTGTGAGCTGTTCAACGCAAAACAGGATGCGTCGATAAAGCAGTGATCTATTGAACACATATGACATACCCAAGGTGCCTTTATCAGGTTATTATATTGCTACAAGATAGAAAGATGTATTGTGTCGTTCAGTTGTACAGTATTGTATGCAATGTCTTGGGGGCCCTGAGGAAGACTATGAAAAAAAGCTAAGTGTTTTGTATGTCCTCAGGTCATTCGCTAGAGTATGAATATGTGGATGATGAGTGCTCTGATGTGAACGGCCCGGGCAAGATAACGGAATTATGGCACAAACGCAACTACAGCGCTTTCATCGGCCCGGCCTGCTCTGACGTAAGACCTTCAATGGTGTGCATGAATACGAAAATTGTATCATAGTATACTAACAGTATTTGTTTTAGGTGTGCGCAATTGTGGCAAAGCTGGCAGCTTTCTGGAACATTCCAGTAGTCAGTCCCACCTGTGCAGACCAGCAATTCCTCATGAAAAAGGTCAAATTTAACTAACAATTCCAACAACTGAATGTTTTGAATTGGTAAAAACCTGGAGTACATATGACCTCTTTTTTGGTGGCGCTGACAGGATTATCCCACTCTAACCAGAGTGTTCGGCCCCTTTACCAAGATGGGCTTGTTCTTTGTGAAGATCTGTGAGAAGTTCGGCTGGAGACGTATCAGCATTATATGTGACGACAACCCTGCCTGGATCATCCCCGCTGATGGAATCAGGTACGATGCGATCTGGTAAAACGCAATTCATTGTAATGTAACAGACACACTTCATACAAAAACATAGAAAGTGCCTGTTCAAAGTGATCACATTTAATCTCATGTAGACACAATGTCTTAAAAACAATGTATCCATTTAACACTTTATTTTATTGTAAGACACTGGGATATAAAGTAAGGTGTAGGAAGAAAACTAAGCAACCCTTTTTTCCCCATAAGGCACCAAGCTGAAGACAACAACATTACTGTGGCTAAGTACCTGAAGATTGAGACACCTCTCACTTCACTCACACAAGCACGTACCTTGCTGGAAGTTATAGACGTATCTCGCAGTAAGTTGTTTAAAAATAGTTTCATTTTTGAACATTTCAGGAATGTTTCATTGGGTGGCTTGTATTGTTTGGCAACAGAGCCATTAACTGAGCCTGGCACTGGTATGCCAGAGAAAGAGATTATATGAATAAACAAAACATTTTATTAATTCTTTATGGAGCAATCTGATGTGTTCTTTGTTAGAAGTATGTGAATATATATTTAGCTTTTAAAAGCAGTCAAAGGTTTGGTATTTGGTCCAATATTCTAATACACCACTTCCAAAAATATTGGGATGCTTTGTAAAGTGGAAATAAAAACAATGCAAAGATGTGAAAATCATTTAATCCTATACTCAATAGAAATTGGTATAAAGACAACCTATCATACGTCAAAACTGAAAATGTAATGTTATGTCATGGAGCTCTGCGTGCTGAGAGGGCCAGGATCTTGGAAGAGGTAAACATTGATCGCGTTCTCAGTCCTTCCTCTGAGGACGGCCTCGTGGGGAAGATGGGGCTGCTTTTCCCAGCTCATCTCTCGGAGACATGTATGCCTCCTCCCTTGCCTGGCCTCTCCCTCTTCTAGTGGAATTCAACGGCATGATCGAGAAGGCTTCATTCAAGACTGAGCCGACTGGGACGTGCTGATTCATTCAGACAATCGTGCCATAGTTTCGTACATCAATCATCTGGCGGGAGTCAGGTGTCCTGCTCGCCACCTGTTAGCGACGCACCTGTGGCTCCAGGCACCGACACCTTCGCTCTGTGGATGGCACACATTCAGTGCCATCTGAATTTAGGACTGGATCTAATGTCATGAGAAGGGATCACTCATTGTCTCGAAGGCCGACATTGGAAGAGAATTGGGGAGGCCAAGGCAGACTTGTTTCGCGTTGAGGGAGAATAACGTGCCATCTCGGTTTCTCCCTGAATTATCAAGATAGCCCCCTTCTGGGGTTGAACGTGTTTCCACACCAACCCTGGCCTCTGGTCTCCTGTACCCCTCCCCCCTGCAGGTCTATCCCTGAGATCTTCCCCTTACAGTGGTGTAAGTGTTCACGCCGTCTGGGAGTTGTGTGGGACATTAGAATAATGAAACCCACGTAAAGGACAGTTAATGTTACCATACATCACGCTTCACTCCCTCCCGCTGGTGGCAGTTTTTTTGTAAGGTGAGTGTTGTGAGTTACAGGACTAGGGGACTGCCTCTTTTGTGAGGCACGAGCTTGCGTGCCATGTTTTATTTTTTTGGGGGGTCCAGCAGGGACTATATTTTGGCTCACTTGCTAGGAGCTATGACCACTAGGAGCTAAGCCACGACATACTGTATGTCAGTTAACGGAAATGTAACTCTGGTTATGAGAGCCCCCTAGACTTAATGCCCAGTCTTCCCCTGTATTTCCTGGCTGAAGACATGATGCCAGCAACAAATTTTAAATAGCCTGTGATAGATGCAAAAAAAGTCAGTTGGCAATAGGTCAGTAACATGATTGGGTATAAAAAGAGAATCCCAGAGACATTGAGTCTTTCAGAAGTGAAGATGGGGTTAAGACTGTGCCGGCAAATAGTGCAACAATATAAGAAAAACATTTCTCAATGTAAAATTTCAAAGTTCCTTATAATCTACAGTACATAATATCATTAAAATATTCAGAGAAAATGTACGGAAGAGACAAAGCCAAAAGCCAATATTGGATGTCCGAGATCTTCAGGTTCTCAGGCAGCACGGTGTTAAAAACAGATCTGATTCTCTCGTGGACATAACCGCATGTCTCAGGACCACCTCAGAAAACCATTCTCTGTGAATACAGTATGTCACAGCATCCACATATGTTAAAAAACAACCACACAAAATATCCAGAAACGCTGCTGTGTTCTCTGGGACCGAGCTCATTTAAGATGGACTGAGGTGAAGAGCTAAAAGGGAAAGGTACCATACGGCGTTTGATCAGCGCAAAGTTCAAAATCCGTGATGGTATTAGGGTGCATTAGTGTACATGGCAATGGTGACTTGCACATCTGCAACGACAACATTATTGATGAACAATTATTGCAGGTTTTGGAACAACATATGCTACCATCCAAACAACACCTTTTTCAGGTCAGGCTTATTTCAGCAAAACAATGCCATATACTGCACATTAAAGCAGCATGGCTCCTTAGTAAAAGTGTCCAGGTTCTAAACTGGCCTGCCTGCACTCCAGATCTGTCACCCATTGAAAACATTTGGTGCATTATGAAGTGAAAAATATAACAAAGGAGACCCAGAATTGTTCAAATCCTATATCAAGCAAAGACAAGATTTCATTTTCAAAACTACAGCAATTGGTCTCTGCAGTTCCAAAATACTTAGTGTGTTGTTAAAGGAAGATGAGATGGAACACAGTAATAAACTTAAGGTGCTTATATGGTGTCAACTTTTTTTTTTAAATGCCACTGGCATGAAATTCCAAATGGGCATGTATTCTTCCAAAAACAATATTTCTCTGGTTCAACATTTGATGTTGTCTTTGTACTATTTTCAATTCAAATTTAGGGATTAAATGATTTGAACATCATTGCATTCTGGTTTTATTTGCATTATATTCAGTGTCCCAACTTTTTGGGAAACAGGGTTGTATGAATACAAACACAAAAAACAAACATAATGGATACAGATTTGCAAATCCATTAATACAATAATAAATAATAGCATGTTTAATCAGTTCTATTATGTATCATTAGGACAGATGAACATTTGATCACATACCAGGTCAATACAGAAAGTGTTCAAGTGTTCAACTTTTTCTCTGTATATTTCATTAGGTTCTGTGTTAAAATCCACAGCAGCTTACTGATGTGCTAGATTGGTATTGTAAAAGTGGCCTATGGTTTTTGTATTTGTTTTTTTTGCAGTCATAGTGATCTCAGCACATGCAGAGATTGTCAGGAGCTTCCTGATTGAGGCTGATCGAAGAGGCCTCACCACAGGAGATTTTATTTTCGTCTGCTTCGATTTCTACAACCTGGAAAACATGTTTGGCAACTTTAACTGGAATATAGGTAGAATTTATCCCACTTGACAACCTCTATTTTTTTGGCAAGCTTTTTTAACAGATATTCCCTGGGAGTTACAAGTCATTATTAAAGAAGTACTAGCAATTTAGTTACAGTACTTTAGTTAATAAAACATCTAACATATTTAGGTTACAAGTAAATAATCCAATTGTTACAAGTTATTTTATTTTACTATTAAAAGCTCAACCCAAATTACAGTAGCTACAGTAGCAGTAGTTGCAAAAGGTTTGATAGCCAGAGAAAAGTTAATAACATTGAATCTAGTTATGGTCTTGCAAAAATGCATTTGTCTTAAACAAAGTAGTGTGCAGGTGACGTCGCAAATGAACCAAAATGGATGGATGACTGGTAAAAAACAAGGTTCAGTTCAAGGGAAATTTGCGAATAGTGAAAGAGGACGAAGAATAGTTACTATTTACTAAAGAAGTCATAAAACGTAATCCACTTTCAATACGATAATGAAAATTTTACTAGTAACAACTGATCTTGTTATTATTAACTAAAGAATAAGTACAAGTAGCTTTTAAACTAGTTCCATAAGATATGTTAAAACATTGTGAAACAATTTCTGAGATTCTGCAGTCAATTTAACCAGCCTTTTGGATCCTGATCAAAGATGCACTATTTAGAGAATAGGTAATAGTCATTTTAGGTATAGCCCAAGTTGTGAAGAACACAAAATAACCTTGTGTTCTTCACAACATACTGTAAGCTAGTGCTCTCGTTTCATTTAGGTTTTGACTGAGGTGTTTTACACCAGTCATACACAGGTGCATGTATTTTACCACTGTTGAAAAATCCATTATTACCTCAAATATTTTTATGAAGTTACATGCCTAATACATCCGTTGTTGGACAAACCCATGAATAGCATTAATGTGTTGTAGGAAACGATGATGACGTGGTGGCTAAACAAGCTTACCGGGCTCTGTTCTTACTGTCTCTGTACAAACCCAACGACCAGAGGTACTGGAACTTCTCTAGCAACGTCATCCGCAGGTCCAGAGAGGACTTTGGTTACATCTATGCACCCGATGAACAGGTACGCATTAAGCCCGCACGCAGACGATTGACGCTGTTGATTGAGCAGTCCAAAGTGCCAGAGGTTCTGGACGTTGCACCTTTTGGTTTTACATTGGTTCCATTGCGCCAGACGCACAATGGACTGCGAATATAAGATGTGAACAAAATTCTGTGTGTAGTAGCCATGGTATACAATATGCATATAGAACATCAAGTATAAACACTTTCAAGTATCAGCCATAAGAGCAAACAAAATAAATATCCCTACTACAATATGAATGTAAAACATAAAGTCAACATGACTCTCATGTAGTGTATCAGCCATAAGAGTAAACAAAATAAATATCCCTACTACAATATGAATGTAAAACATAAAGTCAACATGACTCTCATGTAGTGTATCAGCCATAAGAGTAAACAAAATAAACATAGGCCTATTTCAAGTACCAGCCATAAGATTTAACAAAATAAATAAATGGCAAGAATAGTAATATAAAATGCCACAAGTAAAACAATCAAAGTGCAGCAACCAAATAGACAGCAGCAACAATGATTCACAGTGTGTGCTTTACAGTTTTGCCTGATTTACAGGAATATAAGCGGGTCAACACTCTCTGGTTATAATGATGACCTAAGAACTGTCACAATGTTCCCACTTGTGATGAATGCCCGCTCTGATTGGGCACTTGTGGCTGGGATGCAGACTGGAGACGGCGTCTTCTGACGCAACTTGTTTAGACTCTAGCCTTTCTAGTTCTGCCGCAGCTTTCGAACGTGCCATGTCATCCTCCTGCATATTAGTGTATTTTTGCTCACACGTGTAAACACCACAAAGTGACGTAAATGTTATCATAATGCAGTTCTATCCTCAAAGCAAAAACATACACTACAGAAATGTATTTCGTTTTACTATATATATCATCGTATAGCACAGCCCTAATTTTAACCACCCAGTTTACAATCATAATTAATAATGTATATAATCTCTTTTGTTTTTGACTTTGTCCAATGGCAGGTTTCGGTGCTGGCAGCCTTTGCACATGACTCTGTGTTGCTGTATGCCCTGGCTTTGAACGAAACCTTGGCGGAACACGGGGACCCATACAACGGCTTGGCCATCACCCAGAAGATGTGGAACCAGACCATTCCAGGTCAGCCATATTGTATTTGATTATTTTATTTTAACATTTAACACCTCTTGTGTTTTAGCCGTTCTGAAGCTCTACTTTCGTTCAGCCCAATTCAAAGCTCTTCTTATTTGGAGAAGCCAAACACCCAGCCTAGAGTGTCCCACTGTAAAGTGTGGCAAACTAAATCATTTTGCCTGAGTTTGAAAACAAAGCACAAACCTCAAATGAATCACGTAGACAGACAATGAGTAAGAGGACCAAACAACAGATGCAATGTGGTACATTTCCCATGTTAATTCTGTGGAGGACAGCACACACAAATGGTTGATTAACCTTAATCAAGCTCTGCACAGGGATGAGCCTTTGACTTATGACTCAAGCCATACCATTAAATATCAACTAGACACTGGATCATACCCGTGATGTCAACTTCCCGACAAAAACACTGGAATCAATCATCATAGGAACCACTCTTTCAGGCACTGCACTCTCAAATAATCAAAGGCTGGCCAGGGACCAAAAAGGCTGTGAGTCACTCAGAGAGATTTTTGCACCTACAAGAGGCGCTCATTACAGGCAGTGGACTGATTTTCAAAGGAAACAGGGCATTTATCCCTGACATGTTACACACCGACGTCCTACCCAAAATCCCCTCTGGTTCCTCAAAATCGAAGCCAGCCACAGAAAGGCACGTGATGAAATTTTCTGGCCAGGTGTTATGGAAGAAGAGAGGTTTATTAAAATAAATGTAGACAAGCAACTTGTTCCAGAAGAGATGACAAAGGCATCCCTCGACAAATCCCTTCCTTTCCATGGTCAAATTTCACGTGGATAATTTGTCAGACTACCGGGAACTTGACGAACTGAATGACTCCACATTAGCCACCATAATAACAGGGCTGCAAGAAGCAGTTCAGTGGGACTTCAAGCATGTCACATCATCACCACGTCATAGCCGAAGATTCAGCGTTGCCATTGAAAATTGCCAAATTGCCTGAAAAAGGCTGCGATTAATGTTGAAGACCCATAAAAGGCTTTGCTAGCTTGTACTCTTTTCACACAGAGAATGCGGGATTGTTTCGGCATTGTTTCAAGAAATCGACAGGGTTTTTCAGGGACGTCGTTCAAACATAGAAATGTTTATCGCAACGTTGGCGGCCTGTGCAATTTACACATATTGTAGTACACAGGATTTCATGGAGAAGACGGAATTACATGAATGGATGTGACAGATGGACATTCGCTTTCTGCAAATGATTAGTTGTTCCAAAGCCTTCATCCTTCTGTGGAAACTTACATTTGATATGAAAATATATTTAAAAAAATGAACAGGCATTTGATAATTTTCTTCACATCTGAAAAAGTAATTAACAGATCATAGGGCTCTCTGTTAATCTATTAAAGAGATCTTGGTTTTATCTGTCCTTGGTTCTGTAAGCATATCTGTCTTGAAAGGATCCTTTACAATGGTCATTTAGTGTCCTGGGGATTGGAAGGACCCCCGGGATGACTGCCTCACTTAAGAAGTGTGTTGCGTGTGAGACCGTAACCACTATTTCCAGCCATTGCTGTATTAATAAAAGGTTCAATTTAAGTATTCAGATGATTCACCATGTGACAATTTCCACAACACTTCCATTGTCTTTTCTTTTTTTTTTTTATTGCAAAAAATACAATCGGTGTGAGTAAACCGACAATGGAATGTACAATCGGTTCTTAGGAAGAGAAATGCCCCTGGAAGACAAACAACGTTACTGGATGTGCACTCTCCAAAAACGTGATTGGTTAATCCAAGCAGACGTCATGCGTCAGGACCCTAAAGACACAGCATGAAAAAACATAGCGTGTATGAAAGCCCCCAACGCTATACTGCCCCGTTCACACAAAGCCGAGGCCAAAAGAAATGGATAATGGAGACCAACTCTGTTGCTGGAAAGAAACATATCGGCTTTGTAGACGGGTTTCCCTTTGCTTACATTTCATACCTGAAAGTCACCAAATAACTCATGGCCTCAAATTGCTGGCATTTTAGGCTCTGTGTGAAATGCCCAGGTACACACGCATGCTCCTACCTACAAGGGCACACTACTACAACCAAGTGGTCCAAAATGCAAGGAAACAAACCAATGGACCAATGGAATAGTGAAGCACCACTATTCACATGAAATGCCCCTAGTCAAGAGTTGAATCCATGCTGTATAAGGAGTCGAGGAGTAATCTTAATTTGTTACTTAAAGGAAGATGTTGCTTTTAATAAAAATGTAAACATCAAATCCATATTTACATCCCTCTTGACTACTTAACTGTTTAAATATAAATGAAAATCGCAACAGTTCTCAATAAACGTACATTTCAAATTATTCTCGTTGTAAACCAACTCTATATTAACCTTGATGGAGTAATAGTTATGAGATGTCGTCGAGCCAACAGATGGCACTGTTGTTATATTTATCTCAAGGTAATTATTGAGTAAGAGTTTCCACAGAGACACCATTCGCTGGACAGAGTTGTACTCATGCTACCCGAAGATACTGGGGGTAGCATGTGAATAAAATGCATTACTCATATTGAAAAGGCCGGTAGGCCTACATAAAACAGTCACTTGAACAATACAAACAGATTGCGTTTTGAAATATTTCAGTTTGTATCAACCCTTAACTGGAACATTTAGTAATTAGTGCTATAGAACCGTTTTCGAATACAATGATTAGTGTACTTGCTGCACGCTTGGAGCGAGCACCTATTGTACCTGGGCGTAGCCATGACACTTACGCTGAATGCTAGTAACATTTACCTTGTTCACTGCAAAAGAAACAAATTGCCTGAGCGGAACATCTTCTCAATTAGTGCGATAGAACACTTGTGCGCATTCACAACTTTAGATATTATATGTTGTATGAAAAGCGAATTTTACGTTACCACGGAAAATAATCCACTTCACGGAAAAAAGTAATTATACTGAAATTCGCTGTGAAATCTAAGGTCCTATTTACGACAATAACGCTCTTAAACGCTACAAGTAAAAAAAACTGTGCGTGTTAGGTAGACACGTTATTTCTCTGAACTTGTGGTTTGCATGGTGTCATTAATTTCACCAACCTGATTTTTGTAAAGATGGATGACACAATTTGTATTGTCACTGAAGTTCTGGGTTGATTCTCCAATCACATACTACCCATACTAAATATTAGGACTCATTAGTATGCCATAGTGCGCTAGAAGTTCCTTGATGGTCTATTTCTGGTGGATTTTTGGAGTGCAACCTGGGCCCTTGGGCGCTGTAGACATTGGAGTATCCAAGGACTCAAAATAAAATGTAATATATAAAAAAATATATAAATATTAACTCATATATAAATAATTAATTAAATAACTATTTAATTTTAAATGGCACATTGTAATTTAATATTTTTTATATTTCCCCTTTTTAAATAGTGGTTTGAAATTTCATAATAGAACAATGTATTTTGCAATATTTTTTATCACAAGTTGTATTTCAAAAGGGCATGGCCTTTTTCATGATATTGTGACCCATTTCATAATATCCAACCTTTTTTATAATTTAATGTCATATTTCATCACTTAATGGGGTATTTAGACACTGAATGCCATATTTCATAATTTTGCAGCATTTAATGGTGTATTTCATTGTGTATTGATGTAAAAAGGGCTTCTGATATTTAAAGGGCTTTATAATATACATTTGATTGATTAATAGGTATTTCATGATCACAAGGGACATCTCAATCAATGCAAGTGTGTGGTCTTTAGCTGCTCTTTCAGTAACTCAAGCTTCACCAACAGTTGAGCACTCATTAGTGGGCAATCAAACAGGGGCGATTGTGCTGAGGTATAGAAATGTATCAAATGTGTATGAAGAATGTTCTGGCAAAATTACTATTCTTATGTACACATCAAGTATTTTGCAAAATAAATGCTAAAACAAAATGATGATGCAGCACATCACCGCCAGTGGTGTCATTAGGCCTGGGTATCCAGGGCTTAAGCTCTGGGTCTTTTGACCCAGATTAAAATAATTTGATGAAGATGTCTGCTTGTTTTTGACACTAAAGCACTTGGAATTTGGTTAGAAACTAATACTAAGAGAAAGTATGTTTGGTTCTATTTTGCAGGGTTGTATCTAGCCAAACAGATAGCTCCAGATAGTGTATCATGCTTGTTTTATCAAAATCTCTGACCTGTTTGGGCAGTGTGACTCGCAAAGGAAGCGGTGGCCTTGTATTTTGGCCAGCCTAAGACTAACCTGTTCAATACTTATACTGTCTGATCAGCATCTTGATTTGCCACACCTGTAATGTGCTCACTAACACAGATTTAGACAGATTTGTGAACAATATTTTAGTTCACTGTAGATTAGATTCAACTTTGTCATTGAACAATTACAGTAACACAAAATGCAGTTACCGTCAATCCAGAAGTGCAAATAGAAGAGTGAAGACATTTTACAAGTATTAAGTACAGTGGGGAGAACAGGTATTGGATACACTGCTGATTTTGCAGGTTTTCCTACTTACAAAGCATGTAGAGGTCTAAAATTATTTAAAAATCATACAATGTGATTAATTTGCTTTTAATTGCATGACAAGTATTTCATATATCAGAAAAGCAGAACTTAATATTTGGTACAGAAACCTTTGTTTGCAATTACAGAGATAATACGTTTCCTGTAGTTCTTGACCAGGTTTGCAAACACTGCAGCAGGGATTTTGGCCCACTCCTCCATACAGACCTTCTCCAGATCCTTCAGGTTTCGGGGCTGTCGCTGGGCCATACAGACATTCAGCTCCCTCCAAAGATTTTCTGTTGGTTTCAGGTCTGGAGACTGGCTAGGCCACTCCAGGACCTTGAGATGCTACTTACGGAGCCACTCCTTAGTTGCCCTGGCTGTGTGTTTCGGGTCGTTGTCATGCTGGAAGATCCAGCCACAACACATCTTCAATGCTCTTACTGAGGGAAGGAGGTTGTTGGCCAAGATCTTGCAATAAATGGTCCCATCCGTCCTCCCCTCAATATGGTGCAGTCATCCTGTCCCCTTTGCTGAAAAGCATCCCTAAAGAATGTTTCCATCACAATGCTTCATGGTTGGGATGGTGTTCTTGGGGTTGTACTCATCCTTCTTCCTCCAAACACGGCGAGTGGAGTTTAGACCAAAAAGCTCTATTTTTGTCTCATCAGACCACATGAACTTCTTCCATTCCTCCTCTGGATCATCCAGATGGTCATTGGCAAACTTCAGACAGGCCTGGACATGCGCTGGCTTGAGCAGGGGGACCTTGCGTGCGCTGCAGGACTTAAATCCTTTAAGTCTTTCTGACCAGGGCTGTAGTGTCGAGGGTCCAGGAGATGTCCTCAGAGATGTGGGCATCCAGGAATTTGAAGCGGGATACATGCTCCACGTCAGTGCCATCAATGAGAACTGGGGCGTGACTGCCTTTAGACTTCCTGTAATCCACAATGAGCAACTTGGTCTTTGCATTGAGGGCAAGGTTGTTGTCAGCGCCCCCTGCCGCCAGGCACTTGACCTCCCTGTAGGCTGACTCATCATTGTCACTGATCAGGCTTAGAAAATGGTGTCTTCTGCGAACTTGACAATGTTGTTGGAACTGTGTACAGGAACAGTTGTGGGTTTACAGGGAGGACATAATAAAGTACCACTTAAAATGCTATATTTTTTTATTAATTATTTGCATATTTAATGATTACATTTTGACTCCTTTGATCCTCCATAACAGACCACAACCCCTTGCACAGTGATAGATGAGTGGTTTGCAATGACTCTCTCGTCTTTTCATTTGGCAGAAAAGTCTGTTATGATTTATTATAAAAGTAATTTACCCTTACTGATCTGCACTCTTAAGTAATGCCAGCATGGTTCGACTAATCTGAAATGTGAAAATTAACTATAATAACTC